>APFE031014664.1:117316-141078 GCA_000404065.3 Pinus taeda
ATTTAAAAATTATTAATTATAATAAAGAAAGCAATGTAGGTTATAAATAAAATATTTTAATGTTATTTAAGCAATATTAATTTGTGTTTAAAAATATAATAATAATTAAAAAAATATTTTAGCCTGGACAATATAATCCGTGAATAAAATGTTTCAATGCTCATGTTAAGTAAAATATTCCAATGTCAATTATGTATATATTATATATTGGTAAAAGAAAACAACACATATATTATATAATGTAACTAAGGAAATAGTTTATTAAGCTTAAAACATTTCAAATAGGTTAATTATTTTATAATTGTGTCAAATTTTAAGCTTTTTGAAAGCAGTAAAAATTAGTTGGAATTGTAAGTTTAAGACATGTAGTCCACAATCTAAGTGTCCATGAAGATTTCAAGGAGTTTAATCCGTTTATTTATTAAAATATATAATTTAAACAATGAAAAATGGACAAAAGTGATCAAATGGACATTTTTTACTCTTTTCTGATGTTTGCTAGATCCATAACCCAGATCTGAAGCTAAAATCTATATATAAAATTGGAAAAAAACAATATGTAAACTTGGAGAGATAGAATAATTATAAGTACTTACCTAGTGAATTTGAAGATGGTGTAATATAATGAAATATAAGAATATGAATTGACTTTCCAAATATGTAAATTTTATTTGTAGAAATTGCTTTTAACTATGACAAATTTTATTTTCTGAACATTAGTATGTTAATTTTCATACAAAATATAATCCATATTATTTTGTTCATGAAATTTTGATTGTATAAATCATGGAATTTTTAACATAAACTTTTGTAATTGTAATTTTTTATTTTTATTTCAAATTATGAAAGGCATTATATACTTAAAGTTACAAAGATTTCAATCAATGCAACCTACAGACATCAAACTCTTATCAAACATTCATTTTTGTTTTTGGATTTTACATTTTAATGTCCTCTCTACATATTATAATTCTTTTCCAAATGATTAATTCCCCAAAAAATTATCGTGAAATATGCTAGGGGTGTATTTAAATATTTCAACATATGTCAAAAAAAAATGTATTAAATTAAGTGAAAACTATTTTTAAAATATTTTATATTTGAAATATCCAAGGTAGACTTTATATGGAATTTTGATTCTATAGATGATGGAATTTTTAACATAAACTTTTGTAAAATTGTAAATTTTTTATTTTTATTTCAAATTATGAAAGGCATTACATACTTGAAATTATAAAAATTTCAATCAATGCAAGCTAGAGGTCATCCTATTATCAAACATTCATTTTTGCATTTGGGTTTTACATTTTAATGTCCTTTGCTACATATTATAATTCTTTTCCGAATGATTAATTCCCCAAAAAATTATTGTGGAAATAGATTAGAGGTGTATTTTAATATTTTAACATATGTCAAAAGAAAAATGTATTCAAATACGTGAAAATTATTTTCAAAATATTTTATATTTAGAATGTGAAAAGTAAACCTTATATGGAATTTTGATTGTATAAATGATGGAATTTTTAACCTAAACTTTTGTAATTTTTATTTTTTTTTATTTTTATTTCAAATTATGAAAGGCATTATATACTTGAAATTACAAAAATTTTAATCAATGCAAGCTAGGGAGGTCATAATATTATCAAACATTCATTTTTGTTTTTGGATTTTCCATTTTAATGTCCTCTACTACATATCATAATTCGTTTCCGAATGATTAATTCCCCAAAAAATTATTGTGGAAATAGACTAGGGGTGTATTTTAATATTTTAACATATGTCAAAAGAAAAATGTATTAAAATAAGTAAAAAATATTTTTAAAAAATTTTATATTTAGAATGTGAAAAGTATACTTTATATGGTTATATAGTTTGATAAATAACTAATTTCTCTAACTCTAAATAACTAATTTCTCTAACTCATGGAAAAATAATGTAAAAAATAAAAATATGTATGTGTTTTTTTCAAAATTTGATGTTTTCACATCCTAAGAACCAAACGATGAGGTAAATAATCTCAAATATATGTGCGAAGAAACAGAGTCTCTGTGCATGTAGCATTTTTACTCGAAAAAATTAAATTAAAAAAAATGTGTCCATCTTAATGGTGTGTGTGTTTGTTAAGAGTGTGTGTATTCTTTGCCTAAAAAATGCATGCAGATTTCTTGTTGTGGTAGGGGAGTGAGGGATATAGAAATAGAGTATAAGAGGGAGAGGGTAGGTGGGTGGCGACGTATGTGTGAGAGAGTAGTGGGGGTAAAGGGGGATAGAAACAAATTAGGAGGGGATGGAGTGTCTGAAGAAGTGAGACAAGGAGGGAATGAGAGGTACAGAGAGATATGGAGAAAGAGAGAGGAGAGGCGATAGAAGAAATGTTGGTGGGGAGGTAGTCATGGAGGGGGTGTGATGGAGAGAGAGTGAGGGAGGGAGTGAGAGAGATAAAGATAGAGATGGAAGGTGGAGAGAGCGAATAAGAGAGATGAAGCGATACACTGACAAAGAATGAGAGGTAGATAGAGAGTGAGTGATTGCAGAGAGAGGGAAATAAATGGTGTTGGAGACAATGGGAGAGAGAAGGATAGAGGAAGGGAGAGAAATACAGAGAGGATAGAAAAGACACATAAATTATATTAGTTGAAGTAGATAGATGAAGAGTGGGGGGAGAGAAAAAGAGAGTCAACGAAGGAGATAGAGAGGGGAAGGAAATTTCTTGAAGGGAGGGAGCTTGATAGAGGGCCGAGAGAAGGAGAGAGAGTGGAAGAAGAGAGAGACAAAGAGGGAAGAAGTGAGAGTGAGGTTGGAAAAAAGAGTAAGAGAAGTACGAATGGATAGAGTTGAGGGATAAGGAGAAACAAAGAGATAGAGACCAATAGACAAAAAGTAAAAGAACTATGGTGGGAAAGAGAAAAGGGGACATGGAGAGAGATAAAAATGAGGAAGGCGAGAGAGAGAGAGATACACAAAAATATGTAAATGGAAATAGAGAGATATCAAGTTGGGGGGTGAAGAAAGAGAGAAATTAAGAACTAGATAGGGAGGAAGGATAGTCAATTAGGGATATAACATGGAAGAAGAAAGGGATAGAGAACGAAGACGAGAGAGAGAGAGAGAGACACTAAGAGGTGGGAGGATATGGAGAGTGAGAGAGGAGAAAGGCAAGGATGGAGAGAGTGGAGAGGGGGGGATGATACATGGAGAGAGAGATAATGAGAATCATATAGTTAGATTGAAGGAATGATGGAAAGTGATGTGGGTAGTGAAGGAGGGATATAGATAGATAGATGGAAGAAGAGATAAAGAGAAACACATGAGTATGATAATGGAAATAGACAAATGGAGAGTATTGGAAAAATAGAAATAGACAACGATATATGAATAAATGAAGGAGAGGAGGTAGTAGAAATGCTAGGAAGATTACGAAAGGAGTGATAGTGGGTGGGGGGGAGTGGAAGAAGAGAGAAATAGAGAAGGAAAAAAGAAAGAAAGGTGGACATAAAGAGAAAGGGACAAGGAGAGAGGGAGGGATGTCCAGAGAGTGAAGTGGGGAGAGGACAGAGATAGAAAAAGCGTGGGAGATACGGAGAGACGTAGGGAGAGTGATGGGCTAGAAGGGAAGGTCCATAATGAGGGGGAGAGAGAGAAGGAGATAGAGATAGACATGAAGGGTGCATAGGGATGGATGGCGTAGAGTGAGATGGAGAGAATATAGTGGAATGAAGATAGAGCTGGGTATAGGGTGAGAGGGAAAGGAGGGAGGATAGAGAGAAGAGAGGAGGGAGATTAAGAGAGTATGGATAGAGAAAGAGAGATCCCAGAAAAAGAGAGATGTTTGTCTAGTATAAAAAACATTGTCTAGTTAGACACCCTTCTACTTCTACACATTCAACAATTTCTTGGAATTTATCTTTGTGGGGGAAAAATAATGTAGCTCTATTTGGGGCAGAGACAAAGACAAAGCCTATTTCAAAGAGATAAGGAGAAGCAATAGGGGTGGAAGCATCATTTGCAATGAAATTCACTCTTTAAGGTCTAAATTTAACCAACATTCTTGATCATTTTCATCCATGATATCCAATATAAAGCATGAATAATTCATTCGCTTTAAATCACAACAGTGAATCTTAGTAGAGATTTATTTCTAATTTATTTGTCCCATAGCCAAATTTCAATGCAAACATTTTCAACGCTAGAACAAGTGATTTTTCACAACATTCCTTTGTTCATTCAGGGAGCTCCTTGGAGCAATAAAATTTACAACATTTCTCTAGTAATGGGCATGGTTTTCATATGTCAAGGGCAGTTACAATGCCACCTCTTTCTGCACAAAATATTTCTAACTGTCGAATGCAGTCATCTATTAAATCTCTTCGTTGAAATCCACATTCCATTGTTGGAGAACGACAATCTTACCCATATTCGCATCTATGGCGGCTTCCATCACAGGAACAACGTTGTTTCAATTACTCTACCAAATGCGCCCCTGAACTGAGAATTTGAGTCTAAGGTAGGCAAGCCAACACTGGTCACTAGTGGTACACCTAAAAAGGCCAACACTGGTCACCGGTGCTACACCTAAAATTGTTGTTTGACAGACAGGTGTAGCACAAAGTTCGAGTTTTGCATCAATTTGTTTAAGGCTTGACATAGCCTTTGCTTCTTCACTTCTTGATCACAATCAAAAAACATGGTAGGATTCACCAATCTGAGAATAAGAAATCTAATTTTACCATAGATATACAGTCAACTTGATCTTGTTTTCTGCCTTCGATTCATAATGAGATATCCATAAGATATCGCGGGTATTATTTTTATGCAAAACTTACTGCAAAGCATCTATGACTCAATTTATGCAACCCCATCAACCATTTAAAATGATCAGCTTCACATATGATATTAATATACATATGGTATTCAGATATTAAGCTTCAAATATGAAACCAGCAGATGAATCAAATTATGGAACTATGAAATCAAACTTCCAAATAAAACCTATGATAAGAGTTCTCATAGAAAAATGCAAGATAATAAAACAAGAAAGATAAGATAATACTAGAGACAATGTAGCCAACAAGAAAGATAATACCAGAGACAAGAAATTGTTGGAATTTTCTATTAAATTCCATAACAAACAGACAACAACAAAAATAATGCGCTGTTTTTGCTCTGTTTCTGCACAGAAAATTGTTTCGTTTTCTGGAAATGGTGCTGCAGCAACAGGATTTGGTGTTGCAGCAATGTAGAATAACACTTTGTTTTTTTTAACACAGAAAAAATAGAAAATTGCTTGCTGGAATCAGTGTTGCAGCAACACAGTTTGGTGTTGCACCAACCCTGATCGTGGTGTTGCAGCAATGCAATTTTTTACGTCAAATCACTCGGTGTAACGGCAGTGCGTTTTTGACGACAAGTCACTTTTTGACTTTCAACGTAAGACAATTGACGCTTGGTGTAACAACAACTAAAATAGTTGTCGTCAAGTCACTTATAAACTTACGGAGTAAAAACAACATGCTTTTGACGCTTGGTGTAACAACAACAGAAAACAAGCAAAATAGTAAACTTGTAAACAGTAAACTTGTATTCATAAACAGTAAACAAAAACTAATACAAATTTGTCTTCCTCGTGACAGAGGGATTACAAACAGGAGCACTTCGGTTCCAGAAATCAATTTTCTTTATCTTAGAAAATTGCAGGTTCAGCACTGTCGTGCGTTTATAGAAGAGACTCACTCTTGTTCTTCTAACCTTCTCTTAGAAACAGAAGTATTGTTCATTCTCTTGCACTCCTAAAAACAAAACTGTTGTTCTTTACATTTATAGGAAAATAAATATCTGAGTTTAATTGATAAAATAATAAAAATATCTTGTAATGCTTATCTTCTTATTAATTATAGCAAGCGGAGATGACTTTCTTCAGTGAAAACAAGTCGACAGTATGCAGGGGAATTCAATTCCGATTTTAATGCGCATTTAATGTGCTAAATATCAGTGGAGACTTTGCTGCTTCGAACAAGATGAAATATCTGATTTTTGTCCAGATGTTGTGTTGCAGTTGGAATTAAATTCCAACACTCCCCCTTAATTTCAACTTCTGCATACCCAGGCATTTCCTGAAATGATCAAAACCTTTCTTTGCTAATGGTTTTGTCAAGATATCAGCAAGTTGATCCTCTGTTCTGCAGTGCTGCAAAACAATCTCACCATTGTTAACCAATTCATGTATGAAGTGAAATTTAGTATCTATGTGCTTTGTTATGTTATGAAAAACAGAGTTTTTAGAAAATGTTATTGCTGAGCTATTGTCATAGTAAATGGTTGTGCCATTTTTTTGTTCACGGCACAAATCTCTGAGAACTCTTCTCAGCCACACTGCTTAGCATGCTGCTGTTGTTGCTGCCACATACTCTACCTCTGTTGTTGATAAAGACACAACTGGTTGCTTCTTGGAAGCCCATGAGATGGCTCCCGATCCCATATGAGACACATATCCTGATGTGCTTTTCCTATCATCAACACTTCTAGCCCAATCACTGTCCGTGTACCCTGTCAACATGAAACCTTCAAAAGAGGAGTATAAAATACCAAACCCCTTCGTTCCACTCACATACCTTAGAATCCTCTTGGCTTCTTGCCAATGAGTCTCTTTCGGTCTTTCCATAAATCTGGAGATTAAACTCACAGCGTGCATAATGTCTAGCCTAGTTGCAGTCAAGTACATAAGGCTCCCAGTTATGCTCTTGTACAATTTTGGATCAAAATCCTTGCTGTTGTCTTCTTTGGTCAATTTCAACCCCACTACAGTTGGAGTCACAGCTGCCTTGCTGTTCTGCATGTTAAATCTCTTCAACACTACTTCTACATATTTATCTTGAGAAATGAAAATACCATTTTCACTTTGGTCTACTTCAATTCCAAGAAAATATCTTAAGAAGCCCAATCCAGTCATTTCAAATGCATTTTTCATGACTGCTTTAAAATCAACAATGAGAGAAACATCATTGCTAGTAAAGATCAGATCATCTACATATAAAACAAAAATAATAATCTTACTGTCATTCTCCTTTATGTAGAGTGTGGGTTCACCATCACACTTATCAAACCCATTCTCAATCAGATAAGCATCTATTATCTTCTACCATGCTCTTGGAGCTTGCTTCAGCCCATAAATAGCCTTCTTCAGTTTGCAAACTTTATTCTCTTGGCCATCAACTTCATAACCTCGAGGTTGTTCAACGTAAACCTCTTCTTTTAACACTCCATTTAAGAATGCAGATTTAACATCCATATGATAAATCTTCCATTTGTGTTGTGTTGCAATAGACAACACCGTTCTGACTGTTTCCATCCTTGCTACTAGGGCAAAGGTTTCATCATAGTCTCTGCCTTGTTGCTGCTTGTAGCCCTTCACAACAAGTCTTGCTTTGTGCCTATTAATCTTGCCTTCAACATTGCTTTTGGTCTTATAGACCCACTTAACTCCAATGGCATATTTTCCTTCAGGGAGGTCCACTAACTCCCATGTTTTACTCTTTTCAATTGCACCAATTTCTTCATTGATTGCTTCAATCCATTTATCTTCATTTACAACATCTTCAAAATGAACTGGGTCATCAACATGACAATATAAAGTGAATAATGAATTCAGATTGGTATTGGTACTTACATCTCCTTGTTAAGAAATCTCATTCAGATATCTGAATCTTGGTCTTCTTGGTGTGCTTGGAGTTCCATCCGAACTTGAGGGTATTTCTGATCCCTGTGGTGTGCTTGAAGAAGCACTTCCTTGACTTCTTAAGGCTGTTGGAATTCCAGCTTGTGGTGTGGTTTGTTGAATTTGCTATGGTGGAGGAGGAACCACCAAGGAAGGATTATTTGCTTCTTTCCCTTCTTGTTCTTCTTCATGAGACACAATTGTCTTCACATTCACTGTTTTTCTAAGCTTCCATCCCAAGCTTCATCTTCAATGAACTGCACATCCCTGCTTACTATCAATTTCTTAGTGGATGGATTATAGAATTTGTATGCTTTTTACTCATCAAAATAGCCAACAAACACACACTTCTCCCCCTTACTATCAAGCTTTCTCCTTAGTTGATCCAGTACATGTGCATAAGCTACACAACCAAATACTCTCATGTGAGTGACAGTTTTCTTTTGACCACTCCATGCTTCTTCTGGTATTTTGTTCATGACAACTTTAGTTGGGCATCTATTCAAGATGTAAACTGTGCAAGTGACAGCTTCTACCAGATACTCATGCAGCAAGTGTTTTGCCTTCAGCATACTTCTAACCATGTCAAGAGTGGTCCTATTCTTTTTTTCGGAAACACCATTTTGTTGAGGTGTATACCTTGCGGTGAACTGTTTTTGTATGCCATTCTCTCTGCAAAAATGAAGAAAGTCTTGGGAGATATATTCTCCACCTCTATCTGTTCTAAGCAATTTGATATAATGACCACACTGATTTTCAACAAGATTTTTGAAGTGGCGGAATTTCTCATACACTTCACTCTTCCGTTTCAGCATATACACCCATGTCTTTCTGGTGTAATCATCAATAAAAGTTAAAACATATCTATTTCTAGAAAATTATGGTATTTTAATCGGTCCACACACATCAGAGTGAACAATTTCCAAGGGTGTTTTTTCCCTTATACTCTTTCCTATTGGAAAGCTTTCTTTGTGTTCTTTGCCCAATATGCAGCCTTCACAAAGGCTGTCTAGTTTCTGAATCAACGACAATCCTTTTACCATTCCCTTTCTGTGCAACAGATTCAGGCCTCCGAAATTGAGATGTCCAAATCTCAATTTCCACAACCAATTAACATCTTTCACTTGTTCCTGAAAGACTTCTTGTGTTACAGCTGCAATATTTCTTCCTTCCTTCAAATCTGCCCTGAGTTTGAGAGGAAACATTCTATTGCTGGTCATCTGCACTTGTGCAATTATCTTCTTACTTGGAGGTATATCCCTGATTGTACACATATCATCTTTAAATAACACGTTGTAACCTTTGCCAATGAGCTGCCTAATTCTCAAAAGATTACATTTCAGACTAGGTACATAGTATACCTCTGCACAATCATCTGTTCTAAATTTCTTGCTCGGATACTGACTCTTCCCTTACCTTTGATAGATATCTTACTATCAGTTCCTGTTGCTACCTCAGATTTCACATTTTCATCCAGATTGGCAAACATTGCAATATTTCCAGTCATGTGATTACTACAACCTGAGTCTAAGAACTAAAAATCTTCTTGTTTGTCTTGTGCATCGTTATATGTTAACAACACATTTTTTGGATTCTTATTTTCTTCATTTGCAAAATTAAAATTATGCCTACTATTCATGTCATTTTGTTCTTCCCTACATTGATTGGCATAGTGCCCATATTTCCCACAATAATGACATTGGACTTGGGATTTGTCATACCTTTGTCCATGAGCTTGTTGTTTGCTTGAACCTTCATCTTGGTTCTGATTGCAGCTCCTTCCGCTTGTGCTTGCAGGATAATATCTGCCTCTATTTTGGCTTCTTCCACGACCTCAGTTATTTGCTCTAACTCGACCTTTTCTTTGGCTGAAAGACATGAGAGTCTTGAATGCTTGCTCAAAAGAGGAATCTGTTCCTCTACTCAGTCAGTGTTCATGAGACATAAGAGAAGCACTCAGTCCATCTACCGTGAACTGTGAGAGATATTTTGTTTTTTCTATTGCTACCACAACAACTTCAAACCTTGAGGGTAAACATCTCAATATCTTCTCTACGATCCTTATTTCTTCAAGAATTTCACCAGCAGATCTTATCTGGGTTATCAACCCAATAACCTGAGTGAAGAATGAATCTATTGTATCAGATTCCTTGATGCTGAGTGTTTCAAAGTCTCTCCTCAACATCTGTAACTTTGCAGTCTTCACCTTCTCCATGCCTTGATAGGAAGTTTTGAGAATATCTCATGCTTGTTTGGGTTTTGTTGCTGCTGCAATCCGTGGAAAGATACTTTCATGTACTGTTTGGAAGAGGAAAAACAAGGATTTGGCATCCTTCTTCCTGTTTCTCCTCAACTGGTCTCTTTCTACCACTATCATAGCAGCCAACGTTGTTGCATCTACAGGTTCAACATAGCCAGTTTCAACCACCTCCCATATTCCCTGAGAATCAAACAATTCTTTCATTGTTATGGAACAATAATTGTGATTTTTCCCATTAAACTGTGACAGTTGGGAATTTTCCAAACCTGTTCCAGCATCTACCATCTTAACTCTGTATAGGTAAAGAAGAGATACTGACTATAAAAATTAAAACAAGCAAAAAACTTTCTCTGCTGGAAAAATCTGCTCAATAAACTTCTTACAGCTCCTACAGTGTAAAACAAACTCTGTTTTTGACTCACTGAGTGCCTAGACTAGCTCTGATACAATGTTGGAATTTTCTGTTAAATTCCATAACAAACAGACAACAACAAAAAAATACTCTGTTTTTGTTCTGTTTCTGCACAGAAAACTGAAAATTTTGTTTTCTGGAAATGGTGTTGCAGCAACAGGATTTGGTGTTGCAGCAATGTAGAATAACACTCTACTTTTGTTAACAAAGAAAAAATAGAAATTGCTTGCTGGAATCGGTGTTGCAGCAACACAGTTTGGTGTTGCAACAACGCTGATCATGGTGTTGGAGCAATGTGATTTTTGACATCAAGTCACTTGGTGTAACTACGACGCGTTTTTGACGACAAGTCACGTTTTGACTTTCAACGTAAGACAATTGACACTTGGTGTAATAGCAACTAAAATAGTTGGCGTCAACTCACTTATAAACTTACGGAGTAAAAACAACATTCTTTTGACGCTTGGTGTAACAACAATAGAAAACAAGCAAAACAGTAAACTTGTATTCATAAACAATAAACAAAAACTGATACAAATTCGTCTTCCTCGTGACAGAGGGATTACAAATAGGAACACTTCAGTTCTAGAAATCAATTTTTTTTATATTAGAAAATTGAAGGTTTAGCACTGCCGTGCATTTACAGAAGAGACTCACTCTTGTTCTTATAACCTTCTCTCAGAAACATAACTATTTTTCATTCTCTTGCACCCCTAAAAACATAATTGTTGTTCTTTACATTTATAGGAAAATAAATATCTGAGTTTAATTGATAAAATAATCAAAATATCCTGTAATGCTTATCTCCATATTAATTACATCAAGTGGTGATGACTTTCTTCACTGAGAAAAACAAGTCGGCACTCTGCATGGGAATTCAATTCTGATTTTAATGTGCATTTAATGTGCTTAAAATCAGTGGAGACTTTGCTGCTTCGAACAAGCTGAAATATCTGATTTCTGTCCAGCTGTTCTGTGTTGCAGCTGGAATTGAATTCCAACAAAAATTTAGGAAAAAGAACTCAACCCATAAGTTCTTACGCACTCTCCGTTTCATATTTTAATGATACGAATATATGACTTAATTGACATAGACATTCTAAGAAACCTAATTTCAGCTGCTCATACGGCCTAGGGGCATCCTAAAATTCAGATCCTCGGAGTGACAGAAAAACCTATGATGCATCTGCGTTAATGAGTATTTTTTAACTGACCACAAGTTTGCACGTGATATTTCATCAATCCGCCTAGACTTAATAAAGCAAGCACATGTTATTATTGATCTATGCCACAACATGACAAGGAGCAATACAAAGAGTCGAAGATTCTTTAAAATAAGAAATAACCAGTAACTCGAGCCTATATTTCATCGGTGAGCGTATTCTTCAATACGGTGCAATTGTGGACCTGGGTAACTACAAACGGGGTTCATACCGGAAGCAATGTTATTGAACCCCTCTATCTTTTGCCATGGCTTTCTTGAACCTCCCATCCAGATCCGTCATCAATGCCGACAGTACTGAGAATGAAAGCCGTGGAAAAATATAACGGGATTCCCGGCGTGAGTACTTCTATATTTCATCTGTAAAATACAAAGAGTGAAATAGTATTTAAGATAAGAAATAACAAACGAGTAGCCGGAGCCTATATTTCATCATCTGTGAGCATTGTGAGCCTTAAATACTGTGAAATTCTGGACTTTGGTAACCACAAACGGCATTCATAACTAAAGCAATATTATTGAATCCCTCTATATTTTGCCATGGCTTTCTTGAACCTCCCATCCGGATCGGTCATCAATTCCAACAGTACTGATCATGACGTTCAAGAAACCCTGTGGAAAAATATAATAGGATTCTCAGCGTGGGTACGTCTATATTTTGCAACTGCGTATATTTTGCAACTGCGTATAAGGAGGGCCACCTAGATATTATCTCTAACTTTTCTGGTCGTTAGTGTGCCTCCCGTCTAACTCCAGATAATCGAGAAATTATTGCGAGCAATTTTACCAACCCTGTTCCCCATCCGATTGGAATCATTGCGGCTGCATGGCTGGAAGCAATACAGGAGATGTGCAAGAAGACATTCAAGGATCAAACTGATGATAAAAGGTCAGGGAAGAAATGAAGAAATATGTTCCTGATTACTTGAAGAATAACCATCCATTATTCTTATTTATAATAGTGAAAATAAGTTTCACCATTATGAGAGGATAAGTTTTACAACGTAGTAGAGAAGTTCGCTACGTAGACTTACCACTTTTAACGATTTTTAATTAGAATTCTAATATTTTGAAGGGTTTTATCATCATTTTCATGATTATAGTTTAAAAATTTTTATCATCATTTTCATAACTCTAGTTTAAAAAGTTTTTGATTGATATATATATAAACAAGATTATATTTATCTTAAATTTTCATTTACCATGTTTTTAGAGGGAGTAAATTCTTTTTACTTTAAAAATTGTTTTTATATTAAAAAATTTGATCCCTCTGATGAAAGAAAATTTAGGGTTAAAATGGCTTTTACTAAATTTAATTATTAGTTATAAATTATTAATTTTGTATTTTTTTATTTGTTTATTTTATTTTATATAATACAAAAAATCAAAATTTTATTGGTAATTATAAATAATAAATTTTTTAGCTTTTTATTTTTTAATGTAATTGATGGAGTCAAAATATTTAACAAGACATTACATTACTGTATCTATATTTTACATCATAGTAGATAGGATTACTAAGTCAACTTACAAGTTTGAAAAAACCTTTTAGTAATAACCCAAAGATAGACTTTAAAACTCAACCAATAAGATTGGTACATTATTAATTTTATGTTATTTTATTTTGTTTTATTTTATTTTTACTAATTCAAAAGAGTCAAAAAATTTTATTGGTAATTACAATTATTAATTTTTTTTAGGATTTTAGTTTTTATTTTTTAATTTGATGGAGTCAAAATATTTAACAAGACATTACATTATGACATCTATATCTTACATCACAGTGGATAGGATTACTACGTCAACTTACAAGTTTCAAAAAAACCTTTTAGTAATAACCGAAGGATAAACTTTATGACTCAACCAATAAGATTCATACATAAATTTGCAATTTTAAATACATTTTTTTGGAACTCTAACATTTTCATGATCCTAGTCATCATCATCTTCATAAAAAAATCTCTTGGGTGGCATCTAAAAGATAAATTTTACAATACAACATGTAAAGATTACCATATAAAGTTACAAGTTTTAATGACCATTCAACACTGGTCCTAGCCGTAGCCTAATCTCAAGAAAAACAAAGAATAACTACTCAAACATATAAATTTATTTACTTATTATTGGAACTCAAACATTTTCAAAATATTTATGATTGTCATTTATATTTTCTTGAAAATATTTTTATATATTATAAGATTCATTTCCTTTTCACACCCTTTTCTTTTATTTTCATTTTATTACTTGTTTTATATGTTTTAATAAAAGATTTTATATTTTGGATGAATGATATAAAAATAAAAACTAATATGCTTTAAAATCAAAGTTATACTTCATACTAAGTACATACCATGTGGAGCTTTTAATAATCAAATAAAATAATTCTCTACAATAAAATTTAGTAATATTGATCAAAATAATTTTGTTCCTTAAAATCGACTAATGAGAGATTTAAAACTAGCATTTGCACTAGATGTTGTAAAGGAAACACCATAAGTCCCTAGCACATATGGAAGAAGAGAATAAATGAAAATAGATATGATATGTTTTGTGATCTAAATATAGACGAAATTGAGGGACAAATAAATCTTAATGTTAAATGTAATACAATCAAACAATCTACTCAAAATAGAGGCATGTGCAACTTCCTTCCCAAGTGCTCAGTCGAATAGCTTATTTTCCTTCAGAGTTGCATCCCACTCTAGGCCTTTGTCTTTCATTGCTTCAACCATACTAAACCCTTCACCCTCATATTGTGATGTCCCCATTCTCCACAACCTTTTTTTGTTTGTTTCTTTTAGTTTGACCTGTACCTATCACATAGAATAATTTGTGAAAATGAAATGGTGGTGAATTAATTTCTTTATGGTCGGTGACTAGTGGAAAGAAATCCATGTGGGGGTATCATGATCATGCGTTTCCATGGCCTAATGACTAACTAAATGACAAATTTATTACAATTATTTTTTATTTGTGTTATGGGTTATTTTGAATTGTATTGTTGGATAATGTATTAGTTATTCACCTATTTAACTTCATCCTACCTAGATCTCATTTGAATATGAAAGAAATAATGTTAGATCTTAAGTCATTTACATTTTTAATTATATTTATAATAGTATTATGGCACACGTGGTGATTTTTGACAAGCCCCATCACTGGAATTCACATGGTGTTCACATTCCCCACTCATGGCTCTGATCAATGGTGAAGGTGGCCTAGTTCACATCGAAAGATGGAGGTCTTTTTTGGGGCTTCCATCTACCCCTAAATTTGTTTTCCTGAAGCTCCTTTCCCTCTATTCCATCCTTGTCACGTTGTAGATCACTATTATATGGAATAAAGGATTCTTTGCAATTGTGATGTATTATAGAGGATATCCACTTCCATACCACCTCGAGAGATAATGTTCCAGCACTTGGCACTCACCAAAACCATCGCACCACATATTCAAGTAGAAATTCTAAATTTCTCTCTGCATCGGTTCTTTGAATTTGCAAAATGTGTCAATTGGTACCCTACTCTAGCTAGTACTCTAGTTGTATTGCTTTCTTCCCATTATTTTACCCCTTCCACTTGGGTTTGACTAGTTTCTCTACTTTTTCTTCTACGTGTTTTTTTTTTCATGGGGTTCACCTTGGGTTTCTGAGATTTACCTTTCTTCTTCTAGTGGAATGCAGGCTTCCTTGGCTTAAATGAATGGAGGTACTCTTCGGACTTCTACTTTGGTACTTAACATAATATTTATCTTGGCCTAACAATTTGCAGCTTCACCTATAGAAATTATGGGTTTTCATTTCGGTGTTACCAAAAATATAGTGCATCCTCTCCCATTCACTTTAAGATATTTTCTCCTCATTTTCCCCATATTCCTTTCGTAGATTACGGTAGCAGTTTCATACCTGCTTCTAAGGAAAAATAGAAATTCATTGTTTTTGTTCCAATTCCTCATAGTGAGAAACAAACCGAATAACTGCATCTACATCTACATCCCAGGTAACAAAATAACTTCTTACTTTTACGCACATACTAGTTCTTTTGTACATAGTTTAGTTTTCTTTAACTAGAATTCTTGCTCATTTTTTACTAGTATGAAATTTTTCATCACCAAGGCACAAATAAAGAGAAATTGTAAGAGCTTCCCTATTCCCCCCTATATTGAAATAATTTCTCCATTCGTGTGGTTCGGAGGTCGGCCTACTATGTCGAGGTTCTTTTTGTTTCAATAGTGCATTCACTACACGTGTTGGTTATTTTCGTATTACATCTAGCCTATGGGATTCAAAATGTTAGGAATGAGTTTCATTAAAGTGGGTTGTGTGTATAAAGTGCAATTGTGTTATTTAAATAAAATGGATGCTCCAGTTGTGACGATAGTATTTAGACATGCATTTGGGAATATTTGAACAAAGGGGTTTTATAACCTAGAGAACAGTTATACAATTTGTGTTAAATCTCGTATTTAAATGAAATTACTAGTTCCCTTACTTTCTTCGCAACTAATGGAACTAGAAGGTAACTCACTCTTGATAAATATTATTGTTCATAGTAAGTTATTACTTTACTATAATATAAAATATATATTTTATGTATTTGGCGGTACTTGTATATCTAGTATATTCACGGTTTGTGATACCATTTTCTTGTATCCACAGTTCTCAGAGCATCTGAGTATTGATATTTCAAACGGTTCTTTTGTATTCTCTTTTCTACAAAGTTGACACACATTATTTACTGGTCATTTGCATCACATATGAGTTATATGGTAGAATATGAGGAATGCTTATATTCAGTATGTTGGTAGTATGCCACAGCTAGGATTTTGGCTTTTCATTCTTTTACTTACATGTTGTAACAAATTGTGAACCTCTTTTTTTTATCTAATCACAAATTCCATAATATTTATGGTTTGCACTGCCCATAGGTTTCGTCGATATGATTTATCTTCATTTTCATAGCACACGGTCATGTATTCCAATACTAAGTGTAGTATTAAATACTATTATTAAGGGTATGATGGGTTCTTCCTACATTGAATAATTAACACATAGTTCAGAATTCCTATGGATGTCACGACTCCCATTAACCAAAGTAAATATATAAATATCGGATAATTTTTTATTTTTTTATATACATTAAAGGACGGGTACGATGATTATACCCATCACTCACGGCGGAATCTAATATAATAGCACCACAATGAACTTACCACCCTCGGCTGTTTGACTTTAACCTTATACAACAAAGTTATGCTGGTAGTATACCGTCGGAGTTTCCTACCTGATAAAAGTTAATTGTCCGAGGGCTTGACAACTGGACTTTCCTTGAGTTGCTCTACCCTCGATCTGGATATCGATCTTGGGATTAGATAGCGGCGTTTAATGCTGCAGGCAAGGACTCAGCTTCCTCGGGATTCCAGATTAATTCAACGATGGAGATTTGATCCCTCCATCGAATGGTGGTTAATTCATTTGCCAACTATACAGGCAGCTTTTACGGTTTTCTAAGCTCATTTGATATGTAAGAGGGTTACCTCCACAGAGTTCCGCTATGCTCCTTCCGGTTAGGGTATTCGGCTCTCAGATGTCAACTACAGATTTTGTGTCAAAATTTATGCATGCTCTTTGAGCCTGAAGGCGAATCGAACTCCCGGCGTCTTATCCTGAACTCTGCTCATTCCAAATAGGTAATTTCATCGTTTGTTTCACTGCTACTCGTTAATGAAATTTACTGTGTTCTGTTGAGTTTAATCATGGATGTGTTTTTCGTTTATTTCAGTTGCTTGAGCAGAGCTTGGAGCGATTCAATGTGGCGGAAATGGAACAACAACATAGTTTCATCTGAGTAGAAACTATTCCACCGGGTAAGAGCTTGACCCCTAAATAAACTAGACGCATACGATAAGGTGCCGGATGCAAGGTTTAATATTTATTTATTTCTTGCTAGGTGGTTCTCAGTTTTCTGTTGGAGGCATGTATCGCTTTGTTACCTTTTGGGCTAAGGAAGCCTTTCATAGCCTGATTCCATGAGGCTCTTCCCTCATGAGTCTTCAAGGGATTGTTGCGATACACTTGCGCCTTATGAAGGACCCATAGTCTTTTTGTTATTGTATAGCAATATTATTGTTTGAATGTGTGAAACTCCTGGATAATTTATATCTCTCCTTCTTCTGTATAAAAGGTTTTCTGGAAGGTTCTCGGGTTTTTAACTCAACCCAACTACGCCTTCTCAAAATGTATTTCAATATATATATATTTATATATAAATGGTTGTTTTGTGTCTATGTACCGCTCTGTTCTGATGCGGATTTTGGGATCCTGAGCTTTTGTGTAAAAGTCCTGAATCCCGGTTTTCTTTGGTGACCTTATCGAGTCCTGACAAGGGTTGTTTTATCTGTTAAGAATATTGAACTGTTTCACTGGAATTTGTGTATATATTAATTCCTCAGACTGCTGTTAAATATGCATATAGTTGCTTGTTTCTTTTAATTCTTATGCACTCTGCGCTCTGGAATGTCTAGTTATATTTTATCGTTTATATTCATATGGTGACTCTCTGGTACATATGACGATGTTTTCCTTTTGTTGTTCTAATTTAATGTATACATGGTAAATGTAACTTCCAATGATTTCATCATTAACTACCTGCTCTTCGTGTTCGCGAATTTTCCTTTATAATGATAGTTTAATTCTAGAGTATACATATTTTCTCGCATAGTGCTTTTCGGGACTATTTCGATGTATTTTTAGGACATTTGCAAATCCCATTTTGGCTTCCGTCGTCTTTAAATTCTAGATAATTCTAATCCTATAATAAAAGGATTTATCAATAGAATTTGTTGATTACTATGGCTTTGTTACATTCAATATTGTATTCGATATGCTGCCTCTCTAATGTCGCAGAGAAAAAAGGGTGCTATTTTGTTTTACAGAGTAGGGCCTCTGCTGGTTCTGTTACTGTATGAAAATCATTTACACCGAGAACCTGTAAATCTTATTATTACTTGTTACAGTTCCACCCAGATTGTGTGTTAATTTTTGTTTCGTTAAAGGTTCAAGTTTACAGTTCGTTTCATCTTTCTTTAACATGAAAACTTACAATTTCCCCCTTCAAGATTCTGTTCGGGTTTCTAAGGGGTTACGGTATTCAAACGGATACCTGAAGCCATCCTAACCAAATTAGTCACCTATTCAAGTTTAACTAAATAATCCAAGTTTATTCCAAAACATAATTTAAATTCTCCATTCCAGACAGAATGTAGTTGGTTTCTTTCTGTTGTACCAGAACCTTCGTCAGAGGCACTCTGCTACTTAATCTAATGCCTAACTGCTATTCCTAAAGAATATATAATTTTCCAGAAATATGAGAGTTCTAGCTGTACTTACCTGTACTACCTCGCTTACAGCCTTCTACACTTCTCGAGAGTGGAGAAAAATTGGTCTCTTGCTTGTTTTTTCTCCCAACCACAAGACTCGTCAACCAGACTGAATCTCCCCCCAAGCTCATTTTCCAGACCTCTGCCTTCAGCAAATATGTTGCACCATCTGTGCCTGTGCTATCTGGTCTTCACCAGACTTAGCACTATCTTTTTTCTTCTTTTTTCCTCCTTCCTTCACCCGTCTGTTCCTCAACAGCCCGAGCCTTTTCTTTTTTCACATCTTTACTATGGGAAGAGGAAAAGTAGTTAGGGTTTTCCCCCTACTTGCTGGCAACTATTTTTTTTCTTTTAATATGTCAAGAAAACAAAATAACTTTCTTATAGAAAGTTACTATATGTGATTTACTAAATCCATGTTCAAATTTTGAATTAATAATATTATAATCATTTAAAAAACAATAATCCTTGTTCCATATTTTACCTACAATGGTAACAACAGAATATTTATTCACATAAATTGTCTAGGTCATTACATCTCCTCCCCCTGAGATTGGACACCCTGTCGGTGTCTTTAAGCCACGAATAGACCTGGATAGGTTCTTTTCATTAATGCCTCATCTTCCCAAGTGGGCTCCTCAGGCCCAAAATGTCGCCACTACACCTTAACTTGGGTAATAACTCATTTCCACAGTAATCATTTTCTGGTAACCTGGGTGACCCACGTAATCGCTGATATGGAATTCATCCATTATCAGATTTTTAATTCTGTTTTGGCTAGGTACATATAACCTTTGCTTGTAATAGATCATCCCTGCATCATCTAACTCATATCCTTGTTGGATTTTCTCGCTGGCGCACTCCTGTAATTGCAGTTTTAGTTGCTGATATTGAGCATTTTGGTCTATTGATTCCTTTATCATCTTCCAAAATTGACTTTTCCATCCAATAATGGAAATTTCATACAAATTTTGTACCTTAAAACTTAAGGCATCTACTACTCGGTTTTCTTTTCCCTGCAAATGTTTTATATCAAAATCAAAGCCGCTTAAGAAATCCACCCACTGTAACATCCTTCCGTTAATAATAAATAATAAATAATAATAACTAATAAAATAATACAAAAATAATAAGTAATAATAAAATAATGAATATAAAAAAATAATGAATAATAATAAATAAATCATAATAAAATAATAAATAATAAATGATATTTAAAACAAATAAGTAATAAAAAATAAAATAGTAATAACCAAAATAACAAATAAAAAATTATATTAAAAGAAATAAGTAATAAAAATAAAAATAGTAATAACCATATTAAAGCTCTAATAAAAGAAGGAAATTATCAAAAAGAACGAAAGAAAAACAAGAAAGCTAAAAAAAATCAAAGGAAAGTAAAGAAAAAGCATGCATACACATGGAGGGTGTGCATGTGGTTCCCCTTCCAATGTTTTGTTCTATTTAATGAATAGTGAGGAGGATGGGAGGGGTTCCATCATTCAGAGGTTCTATCTTTCATTCTCTTGGGAGAATGGTATACTAAGACTTAGAAATACTGGCAGTAGTCGTTGTTTGAGGGCTCGGGGGTGGCCAGTTGTAGCAGAATCCTGCGCAATTGAGCCTATGGTTGGGAGGAGAGTCGTCCCCAAAACCTTGTTGCGGTAAGCCTATTTCTACCAAAAGTAAGCTCACGTAAGCGTTTAAATTTAATGTTAATAAGTTAATTAGATATCCGTATTTTGGGCTGTTACATATGGTATCATAGCATGTTTAACCCTTAGGGCCTATGGGCATCCAGAAATTTACTTTGTTGGAATTATTAACTTGACTTGTTTTAAAGTTACAGGTTGATTACTTCCAGGGGGCGGCATAATTTTTTCAAACCCTCACTATGCCGCAAATTTCCTTTATTCAATGCATATTTAAAGCATAGTTACATTTTGATTAGTTTTGGTGATTACGTTTCTGCCAGTATTTCAATATTCACTTTGGATTGGAATTAGATTCATTTTTCTGCAATTTTAGCATAGATAGAGAAAAAAAAAAAAATATGATTATTTATCATTGAATATTGACTTTCAAGTTATGCACTTAGTATACTTACTCGGCTAGAAGAGATTTTACCATGGAGTTTAAAGTTTTCTTCACAAAGCTTGGATGTACTAAAGCTTCTGCATCATTTTCATCAATTTTGGATCTATTTTGTTTGTTTTTCCTATCTTAGTTCAGGATCTAACCGGCTTGAAAGCTTTATGATGTGGAATCGGCTCAAACGACTCGTTCAGCCAAAAATCCTGAGCTAAAATGTTAGGGTTACTATCTATTTAGATTTATAATTGAATTGAATTTATAAAAAATAAGATTAATTTATAATTGGGTAAGACCTTTAAGACTATTGCTTTGCTTCACTATATATGAATCCTGGATGATGATAAAACTTTGCTTATAACATAAGTTTCTGGTAAAACTCTTATCATATTTGAGATAAAAAAATTAATTAGTTGACGAGAAGGTTAGCTTATGGTATTTTGGAACCATCTAATCTTATAATAAACCTAATTGCAATAACAATCTTTTATTAAACATTTTTTAGTCATAAAACTTATTAAAATCCCACCAATATACCAGATTTATAAATGAAACAACAGTAACTTTTATATTCTATCAAATTTATTAAATTTTTCATTAGAAATTCTACATCAATGAGAATACTAACTTTATATATTATGATATTTCAACAATTTGAAAGAGATTTCTTATCGAATTAAAAAGATTCTCATTATAATAAGTTAATATTGTAAATATTGTAGTGAAGAGAATATCTTTCCAATTACAAATTCATGAGCCAAAATTCATGCATTGTGAAATAATACTCTTATATATTCTGGAAAATCTTGAGTCAACCTAATTTGTTAAGAGAAAGATTATCATTCTGGAATTGGATTTCCATATCGTCAAATTCGACTAATAGAACAGAATTGTGTTGTAAGATTAGATGGCTATGGAAGGGAACCACTTAAGCTTGCTTCCAACAATTGTTTACATCTTGAAATATGGAAAGTTAGTGTCGTGACCAATCTAAAAAGTTGTAATAATCTTTTTTAGGATCTTTGTTTATATTGGTCAAAATAAGTAAGCACATTATTTACTCACACATTTATTCAGACCTTTATTTATATTGGTCAAAATAATCAAGTACATTATTTGCTCACACATTTACTCCCAATCATGATAGAGTTTTGTTCATAATTGAAATTTATGTGGGATCCTTATATATTTGTAAAAGGCAAATTATATGTTTTCCACAAGATCAGCTTACTATCTTTCGGTGTTTCCAAATTTACTAGAACAACAGACAAAGCATGCATGCGTTAATCTTTTTTTGTAAGATATATCGATTAGTGTTTTGCACCAACATAAACATGAACCCCTCTATCAGTAATAAAAAAAAAATTGCGGAGAAAATCCTTCACCCCCAGGATTGCCGAAGACCATCTAATTTAGGGAATGGGATCGAAGACCATGTAAATTAGGAAATGGGCTTTGTTCAATTAGATTCAAAACAATCGCAGCTAATACTATAATCAAATCTGAAAAATTTTGCGGGGCTAGCAAAACCAGGAAAGAGGGCCTCCTATCCAAAACTTCTTTAAAACACTGCAAATTTATGATATTGCAACGGTGGTACAAATCATTCATGAGCTTAAACCCTCTTCAGAAAAAAAAACACAGCAATAAAAATCAAGAAGATAGCAGTCCAATTTGATCTACAAGTGTATCATATACTCATAGTTTTAGGTTAGAAGTTAAAACACATGTTTTTACACTGAAATTTGTCACCATGACTATCTGCAGTTAATATGGCTCCATCAATAGTCATATTATCCTCCTTGTCAAGCCTAATACCTCTGCTCTTCATGTCAAGCTTCAAAAAAAAGAGAAAGTCACTAAAAACATGTTTATCTCTGGGTACGCAGGTTCTCTCTAACTTGCCTGCGTGTACGCATCCCAAACTCATTGTACCTGCGTACTTGTACGCTCTGTAAGCCAAAGGATGGGTGCGTACCCCTGTAAAGGTCAAAAGGCGTGAGTTTCATTCTTAAAAAAGTTACTTGTGGTCACTTCTAGAGATTTCTAGAAGAGTGTTTGATGTGTATTGAGCGCCTCCAAATGGTCATGCATCCCTATGATAGAGGAACTTATCCCATCAAGAGAGGAGCTACCCCATCCAAAAGAGGGAGTATCCCATTGATGTTGGAACTGAATAATTCCTCTAGAATACTATAAATACAGGCATTGGGCCAGAGGAGGAGAGGTGAAAGCTGAACATTCCAAAGGGTAAATGCTGCTGGAATTAGGACTTCCTTGTAGAAGCTTGTGAGGAGAGATTACCATCCTTTCTTGTTTCATTTGGGAGTGGGTGAGCTTGTCAAAGTAGAGGAAATCTCTTGCTGGACCCTGGGAGGAGCTTGCACAACACCAAGGCTCAGGTTGTAATGGTTCCTTTTTTGTTTCCTTAATACAAATAAGTCCATTCTTCTCAATGATTTGTTGTTAATGAATTATTTCATGTACTCCTTGGTCTATATGATGAATACGCTTTGTTTTATGAAATATGCAGGTGTTATGTAATCGTTTGACTGTTAGTGTATGCAGGTCTTAAAGTGAAGGAGAAGCTCATCTAGATCAGCAAGGCTAGACTGCTACAACAAGCGTTGGATTTGAGGTAGGATCGAACAACACTTGGTTTCTCATAGAATAATGTATGTTTAGAGAAGG
>APFE031014666.1:1541-55094 GCA_000404065.3 Pinus taeda
TTCCATTCTTCATCGGTCACTCCCGTTGGTTTAGTACCCGGATCTACCGCGATCCACTGATCTTTATCCACCAACAGATCCTCCATCTTGAGTTTCCACAACTCAAAACTCTGACCATTGAACTCTCAATCTCTATCTTTTTGCTGCTCCATCTTCTTTCACCACCAGAATCGATCTCGCAGATCTCCCACTAAACAGGGTCTACCACAGGCCCGAGCGAAACCCCCCAGCAACAAAGGCGTCCCCTTGAAGCCAAAACAGCTCTGATACCAAATGTAGGTTTTAACCCCGTACAGAAATTACCTGCATACGAATTCTAAATCACAGAAAAATAAAATGCGAGAGCATAACACATAAAACACATATACACAGAGATTTCCCACTGGATCTCAAAACCGAGACTACCAGCTTGATTTTTCATTATATTCCTTTCAATGTTACAATACATATTTATATATGTCGAAGCATCCAATACCATGGACCAAAAACCATCGCGTCCAAAACCATGGACCGAAAACCATAGGTAGGTTCGCCTAATATAGGGTCCAAAAAAAAATTTTCTCGGGGCGCTGCCCCGAACCCCGTAGAAGCGGGCTACCCACCCCCCTCTAATCGCCCGATTCACTACGTAGGTTAGTCATGGAAAGAATATAACACAACCCAACAACGACCACATCTCTTCACATGCATCACTCATTCATTCATCGGTGAACTTGTCCTTCTGCATGCGCTCCCTTCATTCATCCCATCCGTTGTTGTGTCATGTTTGTTGTTGTACTTGTACCTGTAGTCACTCATGATAAGATGACATCAAATCCAGGACCTCATAGTCTACCATCACATATGAGAATTTTAGATGCAAGTGACTAGGAGAGTCAGCAAGGTTGTGATGTTTGAAGATGACTCTGGACACTACTAATGAAAACTGCACAAGAGTCACTAAGTGATGGGATGGGAAATCCAAGTCGATAGTGACTGTCTGTGGGGTCTCACTCACCTGGAAGGGAAAATTATGCACATTTTGGGAGGGACAATCTAGGCTACAGGAAGACAAGGTAGACAAGATCTGCGCAGTTTTTGGAACAAGTGGGGAGTAGGGGCAGGATGGCCAAATTTGCACAATTTTCTAGAGTAACAAGCCGGGCTACAAGGAGGGTCAACAAGTAGAGATTGTGCAGTTTTCGGGTGGAACTTCCCAGGAGCCTTGTAGCCAAAACTATGAAATTCCCATAGGGAACTAGCAATTTGCTACTGGGTCACTGGTAGCCAAAACTATGCAATTCCAAGAGCGAACTGACAGTCTCCTGCTGGGTTACTCGTAGCCAAAACTACATAATTCTCGGAAGGAACTGACAGTTGGCTGCTGGGTCACTGGCAGCAGAAACTGCACATTTCCTGGGAGGAGCTGGAAGCCTACTGCTAGGAGCTCTTGCTGAGGGGAATTACACTCGCACTATCAGGCCAGCCTACTAATAATCTTTGCACAATTTTTGATCTGAGCAAACTGCTGGGCAGTAGAAGGCCTGCTCATGAAAGCTAGGTAATTTCTTGTATGACTAACCAATCGACTGTCTGGATGAATGACTGGGAAAAATGCACAATTTTTTGAGGGAGATTGGGATGGGCACTTGGTGTGAGTCTTCCATATCTGCACAATTTCCTCAGTCAGCTGAGTGCGCAAGGTCAGTAGCCTCTACACAATTTTGGAGGGGAGTTAGTCCCGAGGAGGCTGCCGGGTCCAATTGTCCAGGTGGCCAGCATGAGATCTCATTGAATTTCATGTAATTAGCGTATCTTGGAAAAACTTGCTTAGGGACTCTACGCTACTATGGGTGATAGTCGATCGAGTCAATGGCAAGGTGATGGTTGGGCTATCAGAAGGGATTTTGGTTGTCAAAACTTCAACAAAATGATTAAGTGTGGGAATGATCAAAAGATTCATAGATGATCATGCAAACACACACTGACATGACTTGATGACGAGACGATTCAAAAACCCCACACACACATGTTCGACATAACTGACCAATGGTGAAAGAAAAAAGCACAACACTTATTATTGATCATTGATCGACCGTGACGATGCTTGTGGGAGAGTGAATGTGACTCCCTGTGTGATTGTGATAGATGATTCATAGCAGACACAACAACTACACACGAAGCGAAGGCTTTGAGCATAAGTAGAACATGGTTTCAAGCATGACTTAGACACCAACATGTAGAACTTGAATGAAATGCACAAGCAAGGTGGGTGCAAAGACTTACACGGGCTC
Source organism: Pinus taeda (assembly GCA_000404065.3). Classification (NCBI taxonomy): domain Eukaryota; kingdom Viridiplantae; phylum Streptophyta; class Pinopsida; order Pinales; family Pinaceae; genus Pinus; species Pinus taeda. The sequence goes on from APFE031014666.1 coordinate 3,815, forward strand.
ACGAAGTGAACCTGGGGGTGTGGAGACATCAAACGAAACTCTCAAGGGAGGCTCAAAATTAGGTGTAGGCCAACTTTTTGGAGGGTGTTTGTAGCCGCTACAACACTTGGCGACACACTGGTAGAACTCCAGCTTCTCTTTTTTGGTTCATGTCTAACACAGGGCCTTGGTATTTTGAGGAGTATTGAATCGATGTGCTAGTTAATTCATCTTCCCCACTTACCCCATGGACATGCATGGTTCACCCTTTGCCAACTTAGTCAAACATAATCAAAAGTTAAGTTTGATCTCAGTGTTTCGAAATCATGAACTATAGTTTAGCTCACGAGTTGAAGATTTTCAGAGTATAAGTTTTCATCTATAGTGTTTCTCCATTGCCAGAAGGCCTCGACAGTACCCAAGCGAAGTCACGTAGGAACACACACATCGATCTACTACCAAAGAGCCTGGTCAATACCCTAGTGGAGTTGCATGCTTCACCTCTCTACGTAGGAAGCCTTTCTCTTCTTTTCACTTTGTATTTTTTTAAGAGGAATGTGCATAGGAACTTATTTATTTTTGGGGTGGAAGAGGGATCCTGACTTATTGAGAGCAGAAGAGGTTGTTCCTCTAGAGAAGCATGTAAGACCTATGACATAGGTTTTCTCATTTAGATTTTCCCTTCTCCATTTCTACTAGTTGGATGATCTTGAACACATAGAGTAGAAGGCTAAGTATAGGCATGGGGCTTTGTAGTGTGGACATAGGTTCATGGTCAGACCAAAACTTTTCTTACAGACAGTTCGTATTTTCCATCAAGACTTCATTGGCCGAAGGTTACAACCAGGTAGAGAGAAGATGGACATAATACTAGCCAAGTGCTATAGTGTCACATGTTTCTTCAAATTTTAGCCACATACTCTACTCAGAAATGAGAACGTAGCAGTTGGCAACAATTATTTCCAATAAAAAAAATAGTAATATTTCAAACAAACAAAACAAAAGAGAACAAAAATAGTAAGCAAAATCAAACAAAGCAAAACAAATATAATAAGCAAAGCAAACAAGATGAAAACAACAAGCAGCAAGCAGACTATGTACCTAGCATGGGTGTGGCCCGGCCTATTGAAGGTAATGCCTGAGATCTTGGCCATTGAGAGGAAGGTTTTCAATCCTCCAATCAAGTGATTGCAAGTGATATGTGTGTGGGTTGAGCTTCTCGTAGACCAGTGCAAGTCCACTGAGCTCCACTACCGGAACATGGTGACATTTGAAAAGACCTTTAAGTGAAGACAACACCATTGTTTCTGGTACTGTGTGCAATCTGGGCTCGGATGATGGCATGGGGTAGTTGTTTTTATTCCGGGAATGGTTCAAGTTTTTGAAACGAATGCATAGTAGGATTTTCCTAGATTTCTTACGTGCAAAATTTAAATTGGAAAACCAAGTATGATGACGAACTTTGCAAGTAATCCAACCATCCAAAATGTTAGTCAATATTTTTTGTGTAAGGATTCCAAACAACATGTGTGTGTTACCTAGTCTTTGTTGCAATATCTTTCACCGGGAATCCCGTGTTGGATTGCTCGCATGTAGTGTGTATTCAAGTCATCATCTGCTCGTGCAGACCCATTCCGTTAATGTTTAGTCGAGCTATAAAATACTTGTAACTATTGCGGTGCGTAGATTGTATCGAGATTGGTTATCTTGAAATCATGATAGGTTTCTAGGTTTCTTTTTTCCTTTGTAGTGGTGGTCCTTTGTAAGCTCGGCATGAGTGCTTCATACTTAGCAGTATTGTTGGTGCACTCAAACATCAAGCAACTTGAGATCATGCATTGTCTATTGTTTTGGATAACTAAGATACAACTGGTCCTTAAGCCATCATGTGTCTTTGAACCATCAAAATCCGTGGCCAACAGGTGGTCTATACATGGACCGTTTGGCTTGCTAGTACTACTGTTACTATGCGTACAATGAACTGTAAAAGTTTCATTACCATCAGTTGGGCAAGGAAGGAGTCCCAACTACATGTCTTATGAGGTTGGAGTTGGCCATGTATGATAACACTCCAATGTAATTTCAATGAGGTAGTTTCCAAACATGAATTTTGCGAAGGCCAACGGTTCATTCTCATCACTGAGGGTAGTGGAATTCTGTTTCATATACCTCTTGGATAACACTCAGATTTCGTTGCATTTTCCCTTGTATGTAAGCTACATGTGAGACCAGTCTGTAGCAAAATATCCATCGAAATTGCTGGACTAGTCTCTACTGAGTAATAGACCATATGCTTCCGACATGTCCACAACAACTATGTTGATGCATTTGTGGACTCAACTATGATGAGATAGTCGGATCCTCACGTATTGCAACTCACCAATGGTTGGTGCTGATGTTTTATCGATTTGGATTATTCTTGTGGATGTTTCGCTCCATTATGTGTTGATCTTCTTAGCAGTGGAGAGAGGCATGACGTTGGTTGCCGCACTAGAATCAACCAAATAGTTGTGGACATTATAGTTAAAACTTTCAAACGAGAGTAGGAATGGAGGGCGACCCGAGTTTTCTTCTTCCATCCAGAGTGTGTTGAGCAAAGTGGATAGTGATTCGGGAGGTGTGTTTTCTCCCTTGCTAGTGGATGTTACATTGTCCATTGTTATCTATCTAATTGTGCACGATATGATATATCAATGACTCTCGATCTTAGCTAACTCAAACAAATTGATGCTCACTCAAGTTTTCTTCATGTCTTCAACAATGTTGTAGTCCAAATGTGGTAGACTTATAGAGGTGTCTAGGCTGGAACGAAAGTTTGTGTTGCCCAGCGGAGTGTTTTTCAACTTGCTGCTCTTGGATGTAGTCTTATTTGCCACTGTCTTCTAAGACTTGCTTTGTGTTTTCTACCTTAGGGAAGCCGGTGGACAACCTTCCTTATTAGCAGTCTAATATTTTCTTGCATCTCCCCAAGTGTAGGGGGAGCACCTTTACCTCTAATATTGTAATGGTTAGTTTTATTTCAAGGCTGTTTCTTGGTGTTTGTCTTTGACGTCATTTGCGAGCACTGATATGCATTCACCACATGCCTAGATCTTGATGGCTCATCAGGTGCAACTTCTTCATCATCATTAGTGTCTTCCTGTTGTTCCTACATATTTCTTCCTGCATCGAGTCTATGACTACAGAAAGCATTTGTGACTCATTTCCAATCTGAGCAAGAGTTCTCGAGGTGATTTTCCTCGTGGAAGGAACATAACTTAGGATCTACACATTGTTCGAGCTGGAACATAGGCTTCTGCGCAATTTTCGAAATTACTAGCTGATGCTTGATGAGCTTCTTTCCTTTCTCTACCTGGGCTAGTGACTGCTTGCAAATTTGTTTGCTTTATGTTGTTTGAGTTTGAACACTTCAGTGGTGAAGCTCTTGACAAGGGGAGTGAGGGTCTCAATATCGGTCGCTTCCCTGTCTCTACCATTAGTCGCCACTTCTTGGGACTCCTTGCTCGCATCCTTGGAGTCTTTTGTTGATTCGTCATCCTTGATGATTCCAACTCCACACAGGTCTTTCTCAACAATGATGGCCTCTTCACAATTTTCCAATCGTTTTAGTTTCACAACTCGCTTGAAGAACTGCACGATGTTGTTCGGCAGTGTAGACGTGTAGTAATTAATGATGATGGAGTCATGAGGTTTAGTGTCTGTTGCGAACTTGTTTAGTATACATGTAAAGCTCTAATTGAAATCTTTCACTTTATCTTTTCCCTCCATCTTGAGGCTTCCCAACTCTTTGAGTACCATAGCTAGGGTCTTGTCATCAGCGAACTTCTCAAGGAACATGCGTTTGAGTGCAATCAAGTTATCTATAGAGTTTGGTGTAAGGTTGTGATACCAAGAAGCTACATGATCATCCAAGGTACATGGGAACAATCTACATGCTACATCATCATAACGTACCTCAAGAGTCTAAAGATGTAGGTAGAAGTTGTCTAAATGGTCTTCTACCTTCACGTGTTGTCAATGTTGAACTTGATGTTCATTCTCTCCACTCGCTTTAGCATCTTATGCAGAACAGTTGGGAGTGACAATGGTCCTTGAGTCATCCATTTAAGGTTCAAGTTAGAAATCTCTTCTTCTTCCTCTTCTACGAATCCTGATGGTTCTGATTCTCAGTTGGTTGGTTCATCTCCACCTCCGCCTCCTCCGTTGCCTTCCCCTCCACCTCCTATACCAAAGTCTAATCCCAATATCACAAGAGTGTCTTGTTCGGCTTGCTAGAAGACTGGAGCATCCTCTCCATCTTCAATGGCTTTTCCCAGACCTTCAATTGTCGCAAGTACTGCTTCTTCCACCGATGATATAAAAACTCCAGTGTGAGTGGATTTTGACTTCTTTGAAGTGTATGGAAGATTTTGTATGCCTGGAATCAGTCCAACTGCTTTCATGAACTAGTGAGTGACGGGATGGATGGAGTGCAGGTGTTGATATGGAATCTTGTGTTCAATTCTGGGAGGTAAGTAACCAACTGTAGAGTCATGTGTGGGTGATAGGGAGTGTGAGTTACTACTTTGACCAGATGGTTAATGAATGAGTGTGAGGGGAATTTCATCCATATACAATTGGTTGCCCTCCCTCTATCACCATAAATGTTGGTGGTGCTAGAGATGCCAACCTTTAGGCGATCACCCCGAAATGAAGTCCCAAATAGACCTCACACCTTTTGGTGTGGGCGTCCCATTCAGTATGATGGCCTGATTTCCACATCTTAAGGATTTTCCTCAACTCTTCATTGTCATCAGAAGAGAGTGGTCACCTTTGTCTTCGAGAAGTGAGGTTCACATGCTTTGTGAGTGTAAGTGTCACTTGTGTCAATGGTTCTTTCACTGTAGAGGGAGAGGGTGGGAGTGATTCTCAAGTTGGTTGGGATGAAGTCCCAACTTGGCTAGGAACACACAACGCAATAGGACATGCACGAATTATGGAGGAGCAGTCTACAGGGATGGGCTAGTCACAACACACAAGGTAAGATAACTCGTACAACACTCAACGGATGAGTCCAAACGAGTGTAACAATCATTACAACAAGTTTTATGTGAAAGGTCTATTTGGTGTCCAAAAGAGTATTCTACATGGGCGAGATAGCATTAACATCATAGACAACACATTTCCATTAATAGATGATGTATCACAACAAGTGATATAGTTCAGATGTAGAACATAGTTAAAGCAACATGCATCTTAAATGTTAAATATTATTCTTACAACAATTACAATACATGTGTGAAAATGTGTTGGCATGTTACCAGGCTTATAAATTAAGTGAAAGTTCCTTGACACGTTGTTACACCATACATCACTAACCCCATGTGAGGGGCATTGGAGCCACTACTTACTCCTCAAAGGAAAGCTTACAAACTCTCTCATCTATGTGGGAGGAGTTGTGGTGAAAAATTCCTTTACATGTACAAATGAGGAGGTATTTATAGCCTAGGGTGAAACTAACCCTTATGGCTATTCAACTACCCTCATGACTGTTTGAATTCCATGACTTTTCCACTTTACATGACTCTTACCACAACAAGTGGGTCTCTTTAACTTCCATGTTACATTACATTGATTGAAAACATAGCCCATAGTAGAGGTGAGGGAAACATGACTCGACATGACAATGCTTGTACATTTGTGCTTTTGTTGGAGCACATGTTGAGCTATAGTGGTGCTGGGTGATGGATGTCTTCATCGTGTACCACAGCTTCACCTCCACATGGAAAAGTGACCGATGTCTTCAATGGACTTTGGTTTGCTTGATGAATCTTTCACATGTTTTTCCTTGCTTTCATATTGGAAGGCTTGACACACCCATCTGTTCGCAAAAGGTGCATGTTTTTTCATTCATTCGTCTGTGAGCACATCTTGCATTTTTGCTCATTCGTTTTTATGCGAACACATCTTTGCATCATCATCCATTCATGAGAAAATATCTTCACAGGCATCTTTAGTTCATTTGTCGGTGAACCTATCCTTCTGCATGTGCTCCCTTCATTCATCCTATTCGTCATTGCACCATGTTTGTTAGTGTACCTATACCTGTAGTGAGTCATGACTAGACAACACCAAATCAAAAACCTCCTAGTCTACCATGACAAATGATCATCTCAGATGCAAGTTACCGAGAGAGGCAGAAAGGTTCTGATAGGGGATGATGGCTCTAACCCTGCTGATGAAAACTGCGCAAGAGTCACTGAGTGGTGGAGATGGACAATTCAAGTCGATAGTGACTGTCGGTAGGCTGTGGCTCAGCTGGAAGGATAAATTGCGCAAATTTTGGAAGGGATAGCTAGGTTATAGGAAGGCAAGGCAGGCAAGATCTACCTAGTTTCCAAAAGGAGTAGGTAGTAGGGGATGGAAGGCTAAATTTGTGCAATTTTTTGGAGGAATAGTTCGGGCTGCAAGGAGGGTTAGAAGGCAAATATTGCACAGTTTTTATGAGCAAATTCCCTAGAGCCTGGTAGCAAAAACAATGCAGTTCCCAGAGGGAATTCAAAATTAATTGTTGGGTCAATGGCAACCAAAACTGTGCAGTTCCCATAGGGAACTAGCAGTTGGCTGCTAGGTCACTGGAAGCAAAATCTAAGCAATTCCTGTGAGGAGCTAGCAGTCTGCTGCTAGGAGTTGCTGGCAAGGGGAACTGCACTGAGGCTGGGAGGCCTGCATGCTGATCATCTCTATGCAATTTTTGAGTTTATTCCGATGGGTAGCAGAAGGCCTCATCATGAAAACTACGCAATATTCTGGATGAGAAGCTAGTCGACTATCAAGATGACTAACTAGGAAAACTACACAATTTTCTGAGGGAGATAGGGATGGGCACTTGGTGTCTGTCTGGCCTTTCTACACAATTTCCTCAGTCATCCAAGCGAGCAAGGTCAGTAGCCTCTATGCAATTTTTGAGGGGAGTCAGTCATGGGGAGGTCATCGTGTCTGACCGTTTGGGTGGCCAGCATGACATCTGATTGAATTGCTTGCAATCTGAGCAGCTTGGAAAAAATTTCTTAGCGCTTATTAACTGCTTTGGGTCACAGTCAATTAAGTTGATGGCGAGGTGATGGTATGACTATCAAACGGGAGTCTATTTGTCAAAACATTAATAGAATTACTAAGTGTGTGAATGATCGAAAGATGCATAGGTGATCATGCAAGCACACACTCACATGACTCGACGATGAGACGACTCGAACACCCCACACACACATGTTCGACATGACTGACCAATGGTGCAAGTGACAAGCATGACACTCATTATTGATTGTCGATTGACCATGATGACACTTGTGTGATAGTGAATGTGTCTCCTTGTTTGAGTGCGACAGATGCTTTCATAGTAGACACAATAAGTACACACGAAGCGAAGACTTTAGGCATAAATAGAACATGGTCGCAAGCATGAGTTAGACACCAACATGCAGAACTTAAATGAAATGCACAAGCAAGGAGAATGCAAAGACTTACATGGGCTCATGGAGTGAACTTGAGGTTATGTAGTCAACAAGAAAAACTCTGAAAGGAGGCTCCAAGATTAGGTGCAGGCCAAAATTTTGGAGGGTCGTTGTAGTCTCTACAACACTTGGTGACACACTAGTAGAACTACAACTTCTCTATTCTAGGTCATGTCTACCATAGGGCCTTGGTCTTTCAGGGAGTATTCAATCATTGTTTGGGTTACTTCAGCTTCCCCACTTACCACGTGGACATGAATGGTTCACCCTTTTCCAACTCAGTTAAACACAATCAAAAATTCAGCTTGATCTGAGTGTTTCGAATTCGAGAAGGATAGTTTTTCTCACGAGCAGAAGATTTTCAGAGTATAAGTTTTCATCTCTAGTGTTGTTGTACTACCAGTAGGCCTGGATATTTCCCGATGGAGTCACACAATAACGCACACATCACTCCACTTCTAGGGAGCCTGGTCAGTACCAAAGTGGAGTCGCATGCTTCACCTCTCTATGTAGGAAGCCTTTCTGTTATAGACATATTTGGGCACTTCAACCCCAATCTCATATGTCCATAAACCAAGGGCTTCTAAGCCCTCAAAAGTGTTGTTTCATACCCTAAAGGAATAAGGTCAGCTGATTACATCATATCCCATAAGTTCTCCCTGAAAACTACTCAGAACTGATCAAAACTGGACCATACAGACTGCTCAGTGGTAAGGGTGTGAGGCATCTCACCTACTACATGCAGAAAATGTGATGCATACTAAAAATCCCTTCTATAGAGTTCGATGAGCGAGAGCAGACAAATGGTAGAGGTAGTTAGCTAGGTGGAAACCTAGAGAATCTTCTAGAAACTACCCATTTGACACTTGCCTCTTTGAATTCGCCTAGGGATGAGTAAGAGATCATTAAATCTCCAACTGGAACCAGGAACTATCAGAGAAATGACACTAATCAAAATCCCAGAAGCTGACTCATCCACCTGCAAATATCTATATATGGATCCCTCATCTTAGAGATCTAGAGGTTGGAATTTTGTATCTTGTAAGGAAGTATTGTTGGTTTCCCTGTGAAACATCATAGTGTTGGGTGATCTAATTTTTAATGAGGTGAAGAGGGCTTTCATGCTGGGAGGATGGTGTTGGGTCAGACCAATGGGTTATAATCTTCTCTTCTACTACTTCTATCGATAAATCTATTTGAATTTTCCTCCATATTCTTGTATATCTCTGAATCTTGTATTGATATACATGCTTGTATGGTTAATATACATCTGATCCTATATTGTTTATGGTTATAGATCTCTATGCTTTGATGGTATTATGCTGCTTTGACTCTACAGATGTTCTTTGAAGCGGGACAGGTAAGGAAGGAGTGGCAAAGCTCTGTCAAAGGAGGGAGGAAACAAGCAAGGAGCTAGTCGAAAGACTGAGGTTGGTATTCTTTTCATCTCTCTCATCTATCTCTCATAACGGAAAATGCAAGTAAGTTTAGTTTGTTTGTTTGTAAGATTGCTACCTGTCTTAGTGGGACTAGTAGCTCTGAATGGACACTAGTCTTCCCAATAACAAACTTCTTTGGAGCAAAGTTGTGCATGGGGCAAGCTCCCTAAAAAATGAACCTACTGATGAGAGATATCCTTATTATACGACTGGCACGAGCAGGTTTACGCGAAGTTCAAGCTCGTTAAAAAATAAACCTAGCAATGAGCATATGTTCCCCTAGTGTATAAGCTCACTAAAAAATAAACCCATCCTTCGGTAAATAACCATTGAGATCACATAATTATTAGCTTTTGAGCCTTGGCCATGTTCTTACCATCACCTCCACTCTTTTATAGCCGATCATACACCTCCATTTGATTGTTTACCCCTGTTGAGGAATAGCTACGATGAGTGATTCTATTAGCCATCTTCTTTACACTGCCATGATTGAAAAGTTCCAAACCTTACCTGGAACCAGCTGCTATCCAAAAACATCACTCATTCCTCAAAAAATGAGTCTCCTTTAAGCTCTTTTCATCTTACTCATAAAATATGAAAATATTGCCGAGAAATTGGCCTCTCCAACTCGTTAAAGTGATTGGAAGTGCTATCCCTCCTCTAGATTTTAATCTTTTTGGACCTGAGGGATCATTACATAAAAAGATCGAGTGCTTGTCTTGTTTAGCTCATTAAAACTATCAAAAATTCATTCCCTTCATATTTTTTTATACTTTTTTAGGCTTAAGGGATTATACTACGAAAAAGGATTACTGGAGTTTCCTTTCTGTCTCTTTTCAGACTCTTTAAAATTGAAAAGGACCGAGTTATCCTTGTTGTTAAACTCGTTAAAACAATAGTGACAAACTTGTCCATGTAGACAAGAGCGAGTTTCACTATCGCTAGACTTGCTAAAACATAGCGACAGGTTTGGCTGAAGTGCAAATTATAGAACAAGCATATGTTATCCTCCTCAAGCCTAACAAAAATAAAGAGGTACGGGTCAGAAATGACTGGGGAAAAATTGGGAAGAAAACTTGAAGAACATTATTGGTAGCAGGTCGCTCTTGAACATGACACTTTCAGTCCATCACCATGATTGAGTTGGGTTGGGTTATTCTGTTCACCAGTCATATCACCATTGGTCCTCCGTACCATCCATTTTTGGGGTTAACGCTACCAATCCATTTCATTGTCGTGGATATGTTCAAGAGAAGTTGCTAAAAGAATTCACCAACCCAGCTAACATCGCATCCGCTGCAATACCTTCATGCTTCATTCCTTCATGACTTCCACCCTAAACCTTGTATTATCAGATCATTTTCACCTCCACAAAATAATTTGCTTCGTTTCATGTCATAGATGCGGGATTCATTAAATCGCTCCTACGACGGGTCACTCTTGTTGACATCAGCTCATTATCCAAGAAATTGACTTAGGAAGAACCCTTTTAGTACTTTGAAGCTTGCATTCCTCAATGGCAATTTTCTCACTTCCGGCAACAGGTTTACATCAATGACCTTCGACCGAAAGATTTTATGTGGTGTTCGACATCGACTCATGTATTCACACCACGTGAATTGTACTACAATACCTTGAGGGTCATCATCATTATTGGTGATTCCTTTCAAGCCTGTTAACAACTTACATCATTGGCTCGTAATCAGGTGATGTCTTTCCATGATCGACATCAGAACATCTTTTCACATGGATCGACTTGTACTTCAGGCGCAAATTGAACGAGTTTGAAGACCCCAGATCTAGTTTCATCCATTCAGGCTACGATATATTCGAGAAAATAAAGACATCGAATGTACATCATAGCTGCATAGATAATCACCCAAGCCAAAGGATGATGGCTCTACCAGAATCATCAGTCTGTCACATAGAGGGTTGTCTGTCATATGTACATGAAAGTGAATTTATAAAGTTGAGCATGGGAATGACCGCCTTAGCTAGATCATGAAAATATTATGAAGATAATGTATTGTGTTGTATCTTATTATAGGTCATCTTCCAGTTCAAAAAACCTCGGATCCTCATGATAAAGCATTTCACCTAACATTAGAAGATTTACGACCTCATGCTTTAGGGGGCAACTGTTATAGACATATTTGGGCACTACAACCCCAATCGCATATGTCCATAAACCAAGGGCTTCTAAGCCCTTAAAAGTGTTGTTTCATACCCTAAAGGAACAAGGTCAGCTGATCACATCATCTCCCAGAAGTTCTCCCTAAAAAACTACTCAGAACTGGTCAAAACTAGACCATACAGACTACTCAGTGCTAAGGGTGTGATCATACTGAAAATCCCTTTTGTAGGGTGCAATGAGCAAGAGAAGACAAATGACAGAGGTAGTTGGCTAGGTGGAAACCCAGAGAATCTTTTAGAAACTGCCCATTTGACACTTGCCTCTCTGAATTCGCCTATCGATGAGTAAGAGATCATGGAATATCCAAGTGAAACTGAGACCTATTAGAGAAATGACACTAATCAAAATTCCAGAAGCTGACTCACCCACCTGCAAATATCTATATATGGATCCCTCATCTTAGAGATCCAGAGGCTGGAATTTTGTATCTTGTAAGGAAGTGTTGTTGGTTTCTCTGTGAAACATCATAGTATTGGGTGATCTAGCTTTTCATGAGGTGAAGAGGGCTTTGATGCTGGGAGGATGGCACTGGGTCAGGCCAATGGGCTATAATCCTCTCTTCTAGTACTTCTATCAATAAACCTATTTGAGTTTTCCTCCATATTCTTGTATATCTCTAAATCTTGTATTGATATATGCATTTGTATGGATAATATACATCTGATCCTCTATTTTTTATGGTTATAGATATCTATGCTTTGATGGTATTATGTTGCTTTGACTCTATAGGTGTTCTTTGAAGTAGGACAAGTAAGGAAGGAGTGGCAAAGCTCTGTCAAAGGAGGGAGGAAACAAGCAAGGAGCCAAGTGAAAGGCTGAGGTTGGTACTCTCTTCTTCTCTCTCATCTATCTCTCATAAAGGAAAACTCAAGTAACTTTAGTTTGTTTGTTTCTAAGATAGCTACCCATCTTAGTGGGACTAGAAGCTCTGAATGGACACTAGTTTTCCGGATAACACTTTGTCTTCTTTCGCCTTTGTATTTTTTTCAAGAGGAATATGCATAGGCACTTATTTATTTTTCGGGGTGAAAGAGGGATCCCGACTTATTGAGAGAAGAAGAGGTTGTTACTTCAAACAACCATGTAATACCTATAGGTTTGCTCATTTATATTTTCCCCTTCTATATTTCTATTAGTTTGATGATCTTGAACACACAGACTAGAAGGCTAAATATAGGCATGGGGCTTCCTAGGGTGGACATAGGTTCATGGTTGGACCAAAAACTCCCTTGAAAATGATTTGTATTTTCTTCCAAGACTTCATTAGTCGAAGGTTACAACCAAGCACAAAGAAGATGAATAAAAGACTAGCCAACTACTATAGTGTCACAACTTTCTTCAAATTTCAGCCACATATTCTATTTAGAAACTAAGACGTAGTAGTTGGCAGCACTAATTTTAGAAAACAAAAATAGTAATATATCAAACAAACAAAACAAACATGAACAGAAATAGTAAGAAGAATCAAACAAAGCAAAAAAAAGATAATAAGAAAAGAAAACAAGATGAAAGCAACAAGCAGCAAGCAAACTATGTACATGGAATGGGTGCAGGGCGGCCTATTGAAGGTAATGCATGAGATATTGGCTGTTCATTGGAAGGTTTTCAATCCTCCTGTCAAGTGATTGCAAGTGATATGTGTGTGGGATGAGCTTCTTGTAGACTAGTGCAAGTCCACCAGGCTCCACTACTGGAACCTAGTGGCATTCTAAAGACCTTTAAGCGAAGACAACACCACTGTTTCAAGTACTGTGTGCAATCTGTGTACATGTTCTTCATACTTAGCAGTGTTGTTTGTGCACTCGTACTTCAAGAAACTTGAGATCATGCATTGTCTATTTTTTTCAATGATTGAGATACAACAAGTCCCTGAACCATAATGTGTCTCTGATGCGTCAAAATCCATGGCCTACAGCTGATCTGTACATAGACCATTTGGCATGCTAGTACTACTACTACTACTGGTATAGTGAACTGTAAAAGTTTCATTACCATCAATTGGGCAAGGTAGGAGTCCCAACTATGTGTTTGATGAGGTTGGAGTTGGCCATGTGGGATAGCACTCCAATTTTGTTTCAATGAGGAATTTGTCAAACATGAGTTATTCAAAGGCGAACGGTTCATTCTCGCCATTAAGGGGAGTGACATTGTGTTTCATATACCTCTCGGATAACACCTAGATTGTTTTGCATTTTCCCTTGTATGGAAGCCACATGTGAGACCATTTTGTAGCAAAATATCCATCTAACTTGTTGGACCAATCTCTGATGAGTAATAGACCATATGCTTCTGACATGCCCACAACAACTATGTTGATGCATTGGTGGACTCAATTGTCATGAGATAGTTGGATGATCACATCTCACAACTCACCAACAGTAGGTACTGATGTTCGATCGAGTTGGATGATTCTTGTGGATGTTTCACTCCTTAGTGTGTTGATCTTCTTTGCAATGGAGAGTTACATGACATTGGCTACCACACTAGAATCAACCAAGTAGTTGTGGACATTGTAGTTAAAATTGTCAAACAAGAGTAGGAATGGAGGGAAACTTGAGTTTTCCTCTTCCATCTAGAGTGTGTTGATCATAGTGGATAGTGATCCGGGAGGTGTGTTTGCTCCCTTTCTAGTTGAGGTTGTGATGTCCATTGTTGTCTATCTCATTGCGTGCAGTTGGATATCTCACTGACTCTATGCCTTAGCTAACTCTAAGAAATTGATGTTTCCTAGAGTTTTCTTCATGTCTTCAACAATGTTGGAGTTCAGAGGTGGTAGAATTACCGAGGTGTCTGGGGTGGAACGGATTTTCATGTTATCAGGCGGGATGTTTTGCAACTTGCTTCTCATGCACGTAGTCTTATTCATCACTATCTTCCTAGACTTTCTTTGTGTTTTCTTCATTGGGGTGGCCAGTGGATCGGTCTTCCTTATCAGGAGGTTGACCTTTTCTTGCGTCTCCCCAATTGTAGGGGGAGCCACTTTACTTCTAATATTGTAATGGTTAGTTTTCTTTCGGGGCTACTTCTCGGTGTTCATCTTTGATGACATTTGTGAGCACTGATACACGTTCACCACATGCCTAGAGCTTAATAACTCATGAGGTGCAGCCTCTTCGTCATCATCAATTTCTTCTGACTTCTCCTGCATATGGCTTCCTGCATTAAGTGTATGACTGCATAAATAATTTATGATTCGCTTCTAGTATGAACAAGAGTTCTCAGGGTGATGTTCCTCATGGAATGAACAAAACTTAGGATCTTCACACTGTTCGAGCTAGAACACAGGCTTCTACACAGTTTTTGAAACGAACTAGATGGTGCTTAATAAGTTGCTTGCTATATCTACCCAGGCTATTGACTGCTTGCAAATGTGTCCATTTCACGTTGTTTGAGTTTGGACACTTCATACATCGAGCTCTTAACAAGACGAGTGAGGATATCAATATTGGTTGCTTCCTTGTCTCTACCCTTACTCACCACTGCTTAGGACTCCCTTCTTGCATCCTTGGAGACTTTTGTTGATTCCTTATCCCTGATGACTCCAACTGCATGTAGGTATTTCTCAACAACAATGGCCTCTTCACAGTTTTCCAACAGTGTTGGTTTCGTAGCTAGCTTGATGAACTACATGATGCTAGTTGGCAGTGCGGACATGTAGTAATCGATGGTGATGGAGTCATGAAGTTTAACTTCTGTTGTGAACTTCTTCAATATATGTGGAAACCTCTAATTGAAATATTTCACTTTCTCTATTCCCTCCATCTTGAGGCTTCCCAACTCTTTGAGTAGCATGGTTGGGGTCTTGTCATCAATGAACTTGGCAAGGAACATACGTTTGAACGCAACCCCATTTTGTATAGATTTCGGTGGAAGGCTGTGATACCAAGCAGCTATGCAACCATCCAAGGTACATGGGAACAATCTACATGCTACATGATCATAATGTACCTCAAGGGTCTGTCGCCATTAGTCAAAGTTGTCTAAGTGATCTTCTATCTTCACCATGACGTTAGGGTTGAATTTGATGTTCATTCTCTCTGCTCACTTTGACATCTTATGCAAAGTAGCCGGGAGAGCCACTGGACCATGAGCCAGGAGTATTTCTTCTCGCATCAAGTGTATGACTACAAAAAGAATTTGTGACCTGCTTCTAGTCCAAACAAGAGTTCTCGGGGTGATGTTTCTCATGGAAGGAACATAACTTAGGATTTTCACACTATTTGAGCTAGAATACAGACTTCTGCGTAGTTTTTGAAATGAACTGGCTGATGCTTGATGGGCTTCTTTCCTTTCGTTGCTTGGGCTGGTGACTTCTTGCAAATGTGCCTATTTTATGTTATTTTAGTTCGGACACTTTAGTGGTCAAGCTCTTGACAATACGAATGAGAGTCTCAATATCAGTTGCTCCCTCATCTCTACCCTTAGTCAACACTACTTGGGACTCCTTGCTCGCATCCTTGGAGTCTTTTAATGATCACTCAACCTTGATGACTCCAATTGCACATAAGTCTTTCTCAACAATGATGGCCTCTTCACAATTTTCCAACAGTTTTGGTTTCGTAGCTCACTTGATGAACTGTAAAATGTTGTTGAACAGTATAGATGTGTAGTAATAAATGGTGATGGAGTCATGAGGTTTAGTGTCTCCTGAGGACTTGTTCAATATAGGTGTAAGCCTCTAATTGAAATCTTTCACTTTATCTTTTCCCTCCATCTTGAGGCTTCCCAAATCTTTGAGTAGCGTTGTTGGGGTCTTGTCATCTGTGAACTTCTCAAGGAGCATGCGTTAGAATGCAACCAAGTTCTGTATAGAGTTCGGTGAAGGCTATGATACCAAGCAGCTGCGTGACCATCAAAGGTACATGGGAACAATCTACATGCTACATCATGAAGATGTAGGTAGAAGTTCTTTAAGTGGTCTTCTACCTTCACGTGTTGTCAGTGTTGAACTTGATTTTCATTCTCTTCTCTCTCTTCGGCATCTTATACACAATAACCAGGATAGCCAATGGTCCCTGAATCATCCATTCAATATTTGGATTAGCTATCTCTTCTTCTTCTTCATCCTTTTCCTCTCCTTCGGAGTCTAATTTTTCTAGCTCTAAGTCAGTTGGTTTGTCTCCACCTCCACCTCCTTTGCTGCCTTCCCCTCTGCCTCTTATACCAGAGTCTGATCCCAA
Source organism: Pinus taeda (assembly GCA_000404065.3). Lineage (NCBI taxonomy): Eukaryota > Viridiplantae > Streptophyta > Pinopsida > Pinales > Pinaceae > Pinus > Pinus taeda. The sequence goes on from APFE031014666.1 coordinate 20,100, forward strand.
GATCACAAGAGTGTCTTGTTCACCTTGCTAGAAGACCGAAGGTTCCTCTCCATCTTCAATGGATTTTTCCATACCTTCAAGTGTGGAAAGGACTGTTTCTTCCATCGATGACACAACAACTCTAGAGGGAGTGGATTTTGACTTCTTTGATGCATATGTAAGATGTTGTATGCGTAGGATTAGTTTGACTGCTTTCATGAACTCGTGAGTGATGGGACGGATGGAGAGAAGGTGTTGATATGGAATCTCGTGTTCAATTCTGGGAGGTGAGGAGTAACCAATTGCAAAGTCACGTGTAGGTGAGAAGGAGTGCGAGTTACTGCCTTGAAAATATGGTTGATGAATGAGTGTGAGGGGAATTTTAGCCATATACAATTTGTTTCCCTCCTTCTAGCACCAGAAATATTGACGTTTCTAGACCTACCAACCTTCAGGGGATCACCCAGGTATGAAATCCCAACTAGACCTTACACTATTTGGTGTGGAAGCCCTATATAGTATGATGTCTCGGTTGCCATTTTCATAAGGATTTTCCTCAACTCTTGCTTCTCAGCACAGGAGAGTGGTAAGATTTACCTTCGAGAAGTGCAGTTCACATGTCTGGTGAGTGTATGTGTCACTTGTGTCAATGGTTCTTTCATTGTAGAGAGAGAGGGTGGGAGTGAGTCCCACGTTGGTTGGGATGAAGTCCGAACTCGGCTAGGAACTCACAACGCAATAGAACGTGCACAAATTCCGTAGGAGAAATCCACTTCGATGCATCAATCACAAAACACAAGGTCCCCATTGTGTTGAGTTCGTCCATGAGATGAGGAAACTTTTGCTGAACTTGGTCCCTGGGTAGCCACTTGCTCTAGTGAAGGAGTTGGCCTGCTTTGACAACTCGATACAATTGGATCTTCAAATGGTGATTGTGCTTTATCTATGTCTCCATGATCCGATTAGTTGTATCTTGTTCCATGCAATCTGGATTTAACTCTGTGGGTGTGAGTTGTTTTGCAATGTCGGATGTGTCTAGTAATGGTGGAATGTATGGCCGAAGGTGGTCCACAGTGAACACTCGGTGTAGGCCAAGGAATGGGGGAATGCTAAGATCAAATGCATTGTCTCCCATAGCCTTGCTAATGGTGTAAGGACCATATCAGACTGGTCTGAGTTTCCAATAGGCTTCGGTAAGGTGTTCCTTTTGCAAATGCAATTAGACTTTGTCACCGACCTGAAACTTGTGTGGCACCGAACGTTGATCATGTCGCTGCTTATACTTGGCATTTCATTTCTCTAGAATATCATGAACCTGATGGAGAATATGTTGGATGTGCTCAATGGAGCTATTTGCCTTATATATTTTAGACTATACATGAGTAGAATCTGCCTGAGTAGCTACAAATGGCATGGCCACATCAATGGGACATAGTGGCTAGAATCCCAAGCCCACCTGAAAAGGGTTGTGGCTAGTCGAGCTGTGGAGAGCTCGGTTATAACTATGCTGAACATAGGGGAGGCTCTAATCCGATGTGTGTGGATGGTTTGAGTTGTACATGTGTAGTATGTGTATGATCATCAGGTTGACAACCTCTGTCTAGCCATCAGTTTAGGGATGGAAGGATGCAGACTTAGTGAGTTTGGTGTCCAACATCGACCAGAGACTAGACCAAAATGTACTCAGAAACCTATTGTCCCAATTTGAGATGATAGACTAGGGGATCCCAAAGTGTATCTAAACTCGTTCAAAGAAGAGTTTAGCAGTTGCTTCTACTATGATATTCTTCTTGTAGGCCACCATAATGGCCATCTTCGAAAACCTATTGACGACCACAAAAGAACAGTCATTTCTATGCTTAGTAGTAGGAAGGCCCAACATCTAATCCATGAAAATGGATTCCCATGGTCAACTAGGGGTAGTGCATGATTTGATGTACTTCTTGACATCCCATCGAAGATTCCACCAATAGAAATAATTTTGTAGTATTGCCACCATTTTGTCGACCCTGAAATGACCAGTAGCCCTACTGTAGTGTTCACGAATCTCTTGGCACGCTTGCTTGAAGGAACACAAAGGTCACCCAAGTGGCATAACAGGGAATCCAGGAGGTGAAAATTTGTAACATGATGTCCCTCCAAGAGTGTCTAGTATGTGTGGTTGAATTTTGGGTCACTTTTGTAGAGAAGTGGCCAATCAGAAGTATTGTGCCCACAAGAGTTGAGCATGATGGTTAATGCTATGATCGGTGGTTGACTGAGGAAATCTTCAACATTATTGGTATTTCCCTTCTTATACTTGATATTAAAATGGAACTATTGTAGGTATGTGGACCACATTCGATGGCAATCATTATGCAATTTCCCTTGGGTCTGTATGAACTACAGGTGCGAGTGGTCTATGTGGATGACAATTTCCTTCCCCAAAATGTAATGCTTCCATTATCAGCAGGCCTGCACAACATAATACATCTCTTTGTCATATGTTGGATACTTCTAGACTATGTTTGAAAGTGTCTCACTGTGATATGTCACAGGATGCCTGTGTTGAGTAAAGACTGCCCAAATAGCATAGTCAGAGGCATCTGTCTTGACCTCAAATGGTTGTTGCAAGTTTGGTAATGTGAGCACTCATGCTAAGAAGAGGCAATATTTGAACTCTGCGAATGCCTTTTGTTGAGATTCAAACCACAAGAATTTTTCTTTCATGCCTCCCTTTGTGACTTAACTCAAGGGCCAAGTGAGATGAGAAAATCCCAACACAAACTTCTGGTAGAAGTTGGAAAGACCTAGAAAGTTGCGGAGCTCTATCAGAGTAGTTGGAGATTGCCAATCCTGAATGACTTGGATATTGGCTAGATCCACATGCACCCCCCCGTTCATCAATAATGAATCCTAGATACTGAACCTGGGTCATGCCAAAAGTTCATTTCTCCAAATTAGAATATAAATTGTGTTGTCGCAGTGTTTGGAGAACCTATTGGATGTGGTGGAGATTCTCTTACGAACTTTGGCTAAAGATCAGGATTTCATCCAAGTATACCACTAAAATTGAGTTGGTGAATGGCTGCAAGATGTCATCCGTTAGCCTCATGAAGGTTGCAAGAGCATTCGTCAACCCAAAAGGCATAACCAACCATTCGAAAAGGATATCCTTGGATTTGAAGGTAGTGTTCCACACATCGAAGGGTTCAATTCGTATCTGGTGATATCTTGACCTCAAATCGATCTTGTTGAAATGTTTTCCTCCCTTTAGTTGGTCCAGGAGGTCATCAATCTGTGCAATCGAGTACCTATTACGGACAATGATCTTGTTTAGTTCCCGATAGTCAATACAGAGTATCCAAGTCCCATCCTTCTTCTGTACAAACATGATTGGGCTCCCACAGGGTGATGAACTCCGATATATGTGACCATTTTGCAGCAGCTCCTGAATCTGCATCTTGATTTCATCTTTCTGGAGAATGGAGCACCAATAGATTGGTCCATTAGTCAACAACGCACCTAGGGTCAGATCGATGGAGTGCTTTACTTGACCGTGCAAAGGAACCCCTACGAAGGAGGTGAAGATGTCCTCATACTCCTCCACGACCTTGTCCATCTATAGTTGTTGTGCAGATGGGCCCTGTTTGGAGGTCATGGCCACCGTCTTCTTCTTTCCTTGAGAGCGTATCATCAGGAAAAAAAAATCTCAATTTTGGAAATGAGCTTACTACATTGTTTTGCAGTAACCAAAGAGATTGCGATAGGTAGTGCTTCCTCCGATATCCTGTACAACTTATTTCCCAAAGTAAAAATAATAGCACGAAGCCTTGATTCATACATAGCATTTCACTTCCACAAGTATGGTTTGACTAATAATACATCAAAAAATTTAAGGGGAGCAATGTCACACAATACCTCATCCGTGAAGGGCTTGATGTTGTATGGAAGGCAACACTGTTGGCTCACGCGAAGATCCCTTCCTTGGTGAAGCCACCTGATTGTGTACGGTTGTGGATGTGTTGTGGTTGGTAAGCCTAGATGCTTCATGACCTTTGCTAAAATGAGGTTCTTTTGGTTCTCGTTGTCAACAATGAACTGTAGCAGGGAACCCTTTACCCACATCTGGGAGTGGAAGAGGTGCTCCTCCTCCTCTAGATCTTCGAATTCCTCCTTATGGATCTTTGTGGTTGCAACGATGGCATTGGGCTCTATATCAATAATCTACTTCCCTTTGTCATTCCCCTTGTCAGGTTCTGACTCATTGTTAGAACATGCATCTAAATCTGAAACCTTTAGCTCGGCCACCGGTGACTGCTTGGCCCGACACTCACTTGTGTTGTGAGTGGAGCTCTTATGGACCTCACACCACTTTCATGTATCCTTTTTCGACTTCACAAAATTGTTCTTTTCTTGTAGCTTTATCAGGCTATATTGGGCCGCCCCACCTTGGCGTTTTTCTTTGTTCTGCAGTCTAGAGGCACCTTACCCTTGCTTCAAATTCACATATCCAAAGTCTCGCTTCTTCTATTTAAAATTTTGCTTGATCTTGACGACATATCAATATGTCATGCTGAGCGAGGAGATGTTTAGGAATTCTATTTCATCCTGGATGTACTTTTGCAAGCAGTCGTGCTATTTGAGTACCAAATGCTACTCTGAATCCTTGATACCCAACTTTGCGTGAAGGGTATGGAAAATATTGGTAAAGTCTAGCACGTCTTGGTCCCTTCCCTACTGTAGCATGGTCCACTTTATGTATAGATCCTCATAGCTTCCGACCGGTTAGTATTCTTCCTTGATGGTATCTCAAAATGAATTCCCAGTGGGTGCCACTAAAAATAGTGAGGCCATACTTTCATCCTTCTACTCGCAGTAGGTTTACCACCAGTCCTTGACATGGGGGGCGAATTTGAGAAGGGCGAAGCTAATATTTTCCTGGCTGGAAAAATCATGAACAAAAAAATACCCTTCTAGCAGATTTAACCATTTATCTATGATGTCTGCATCTATCTGACCCTCAAATATGGGAATGTCAAAGTTAACTTGTACCTTAAAGGGTGTGGCACTTCTAAAGGAGTTGCTAGAAGTAGATTTTTCACCCCTGGGTAGCCACTGAAGGATTTGGGAAAAGTTGTCCATCATTGCATTCATTTGTTGCTCGAGGGTCTCTTCGAGAAAGATTTTGAAAGGATCCCCTACCCCCCATCTTTCTTTTCATATACCATGGGAGGCTGTCGGGATTTTCAAGGCTGGTATTGTAAAGGTTCAACCCGTTCAAGCCCTAACTCCTTATATTTCGACCTCGTTGGGGACATGCAAGGAAAGACAGAGAAATAGTAGACCCCTCTGATACCACTGATCTAGATTTAAAGAGGAACGCAACAAATTATAGATATAATCATACATACAGGGATGCAACAGAAATAATACTTCATTTCATTACTGTAAAATACTAAACTATGCCTACAAATAGAAATGGAAATAAACTAGCTAGGGTGATGGTACCTTATCTCTGAGAAGAGATGTGGTAGCTACATGCCTCTGAACTATCTTAAAATGAGGTTCGAATGCCTATTTATTGTTGAGAAATAATGGAAAACCCTAAACATCCAACAACCTAACCCTAGTAGATGAAGTGTGAAACTATGGGCCCCGTTTTGGGTAAATTGGTACATCAACTTCCCGAGGTCGTAACTTTAGCATATAAACTCTATTTGACGTGCACAATACCTCGTTAGAAGGATCTATCTGAGGAATACAACTTTGGGAAGAGAAACATCAGTCCATGGACCCATGTTGCTCCCATTTTTCCCAAAAAAAATTGTTTAGGGCCTCAAAACAACTCCGGAAGTTGAGGACCCGAAAAACTACTAAAAATAATAAAGTATGCTACAAATAAGGAAACTAAAAAACTAAAAGAAACAATGGTGGGGGTCCAAGTGGAATTGGTAGGTGGCCACCAATATCCACCTGGATCAATTGGAGCCACTACTTACTCCTCAAAGGAAATATTACAGACTCTCTTGGCTATGTGGGAGGAGCTAAGGTGAAAAAGTCCTTTGCATGTACAAATGAGGGGGTATTTATAGCCAAGGGTGAAACTGACCCTTGTGGCTATTCGACTACCCTCACGACTATTTGACCTCCATGAATTTTTGACTTTACATTACTCTTTGTACAAGAAGTGCATCTCTTGGAATTCCACGTTACATTACAATGATTGACAACATAGCCCACAGTAGAGGTATACACGACATGACTCCTGACATGACTCGACATGACAGTGCTGGTACATTCATGTTGCTACTGTAGTGCATGTTGAGCTACAGTTCTACTCAGTGACGGATGTCTTCATGGTGTATCACAGCTTCACCTCCACATGAAAAGGTGTGCATAGTATTCGATGGCCTTTGGTTCACTTGATGGAGCTTTCGCATGTTGTTCCTTGGTTGCATATTGGAAGGCTTGACATGCTCATCTGTTCACAAAAGGTGAATGTTTTTCCATTCATCCATCCATGAGCACATATTGCATGTTTTCTCATTTTTTCTTCTCTGAACACATATTTTCATCATCATCTATTCATGAGCATATCTCTTCGAATGCATCATTCATTCTTTTGTCGGTGAACTTGTCCTTTTGCATGTGCTCCCTTCATTCATCCCATCCGTCATCGTGCCATGTTTGTTGGGGTACCTGTACCTACAGCCACTCATGACGAGATGACCTCAAATCCAAGACCTCCTAGTATACCTTCACATATGATCATTTCGGATGCAAGTGACTCGGAGAGGCAGCAAGGTTATGATGCGGGATGATGGCTCCAGGCACTGTTGATGAAAATTGCACAAGAGTCACTGAGTGATGGAGATGGGCAATCCAAGTTGAGAGTGACTCTCTACGGGTTATCTCGAGTAGAAGAAAAAATTGCATAAAATTTGGGAGGGACAATCCGTATTGCAGGAAGCCAAGGTGGGTAGGATTTGTGCAGTTTCTCGAATGAGCAGGCAGTAGGGAATGGAAGGACAAATTTGTTCAATTTTCTTGAGGAACAGGCTGGGATGCAACGAGGGTCAGTAGGCAGAGATTGCACAATTTTTGGGAGGAACTGCCTGGGTGCCTGGTAGCCAAAACTACGCAATTCCTAGAGGGAACTAGCAGTCGCCTACTGGGTCACTGGCAATCAAAACTACGCAATTCCCAGAGGGAACTGGCAGTTGGCTGCTAGGTCACTGACAGCAAAAACTGTGCAATTCCTGGCTGGAGCTACTAGTAAGCTGCTAGGAGATGCTGGCGAGGACAAATGCATTGATGCTGGGAGGTTGGCTTGCTGATCATCTTTGTGGAATTTTTGAGCCGAGCAGACTGCTTGGTAGTAGAAGGCATGCTCATGAAAACTATGCAATTTCTTGGATGAGAAGCTAATTGACTGTCAGGATGACTAGCTAGGAGAACTGTGCAATCTTATGAGGGAGAAAGGGACAAGCAGTTGGTGTTTGTCTAGCCTGTCTGTAAAATTTCCTTAGTGAGCTGAGTGGGAAAGGTCAGTAGCCTCTCTACAATTTTGGAGGGGAGTCAGTGTTACGAAGGCTATCGGGTCTGACTATCCAGGTGGCCAACATGAGATCTGATTGAATTACTTGAGATCATTGTAGCTTGGAAAAACTTTCTTAGTGCTTTTGCACTGCTCTAGGTGATAATCAATTGAGTTGATGGCGAGGTGATGGTTTGGCTGTCAGAGGGGATTCTACTCATCAGAACATCAACAAAATGATTAAGTGTGTGAATAATCGAAAGATGCATAGGTGATCACACAAAAACACACTCACATGAATCGACAACGAGATGACTCAAACCATCGAGACACACATGTTTGACATGACTGACCGATGGTGTAAGAAACAAGCGTGACACTCATGATTGATCATTGATCGACTGTGACAGAAGTTATGTGATAGTGACTGTGACTCCATGTGTGAGTGCGACAGATGCTTTCATAGTGCAAATAACAAGTACACACAAAGTGAAGACTTTGAGCATAACCAGAACATGGTTGCAAGCATGAATTAGACACCAACATGAAGAAATTGAATGAAATTCATAAGCAAGGTAGATGCAAATACTTACACGGGCTCACGTAGTGAACCTCGGGGTGTGTAGTCATCAAGTGAAGCTCTCAAGGGAGGCTCCAAAATTGGGTGCAGGCAAAAATTTTGGAGGGTGGTTGTAACCACTACAACAAGAAATTAGGGTGTTGCATTTTGGTGTTTTCTGAAAGCGTGTCTTCAGCTCTTGAGTTGTTGGGCAGTAAGACACATGGTAAGAACCTGCTTATCTCTCTAACATACCTGGGTGTGCTCACCACTATCAAATACTGAGACACTTAGGGTGTGAATCAATACACATAGGGTCCATGAGTGTGACTCTAGGAATTATAGAAAGACAAACAATACCCCCCACTGTAATTAGTCACAGGAAAAACGGGTCGTAAGAAGGAAAGGAAGAGTGTAGATTTGGGAAGGAAAACATTTATCCATGAACTAGTCTTAGAGGGAGAAAAAGAATAGTCAAGTTATCAAAGGGAAGCAAGGAAAGAAAGGCCACAAAAAGTTGTTACTCCCACAACAAGGACAAAAACCTCTGATTCCTCTATCTTAGGTCCATACAATTCTAAAGCTAGCAAAAATACTCCCAACATTAAGCATCTAATTCAAGAACGAGGGGAATCTAGTAACCAGAACCTTAGGACTGAGGGGCAAGGGGAAACTGAAGGGGACATTAAAAACCTGAAACAGGAGAGCACTTATTGGTTTATCAATATCCATATTCATGAAGTGCAGTGGAATAGCTAGCCCTAAACTTGCTTGAGCCTTCAATTTTAACTACAAGACAATCACAAGGATAGTTTGAAGAACGTAGGTTATAAGAGGGATTAGAAGGGTTAGCAGTGGGGGACAACAATAACAAAAACACTAAAACAAATGCTACTGCCACCACCTTTGAGTTCCCAATTGGGGATATCAAAGGCAAGGCTCCCATGAAAAATATTCCTTTATCATCCTTACCATCCTTTCAAGGAATGGTTGTAGAAGACCCTGACACCTTCTTATTTGAATTTGATGTCTTATGCCAGAGTTATGACTATGTTTCAGATGCTCAGAAATTAAAATAATTTCCTCCTACTCTAAATGGAGAATACCTAATGTGGTTCATGGGGTTAGGCTTTGCTTCTATTTGAACGTGGAGCGATATGAAGGAGACACTATTATCAAAGTATCAAGACTATTGGAGAACCATGGACTTAAGAGAGGAAGTATTCATGATGACACAAAAGGAGGATGAGATCCGGGAGGACTATGTAGAGCAGTTTCACTATAATTTACATATTTCTAAACGTAGTGACTTAGATCACAAGATCTTGAAGACCATATTTATAAGAGGAATGAGGGATGATTGCCTTAATACCCTGAATCTATTGGGAAAATGGGACATTTCTCAGGAAACATTCACCAAAATTGTAAAGCTCTATGTAACATTCACTAGAGGATAGTCGAAGCAAAGAAGCATAATCTGATATGCCTCTACCTGAATGAAAAAATATGCAAGTGGAGGGGTAACCAGAGCAGAGATCGGGAATCTATTCAAAAATTTCAAAACTGACTGTTGGCTTGTATGGGTCTGACCCAGGTTCAGAGGTGATTTAGTCAAGAAAATCCTGGTACTACTGGCCCTTTCGTCAACATTCTCCGCAGCGCAGACTGAGATCTCACCTAAAGTAGTATGGGAGGGTGATAGAACCAGGTTTTTTCACCCTGGGGATGTCTGATGGGCTTCTAGAGGTCTGTAGTTTGACCCTACATGGATGATGCTACGTGCACTTGTTATTCCTTCACAAATTGTGATGTTGTTTTCGCGCAGCCCTACTTGGGGCGCAACCTATATAATACCCAAGTTCCTTGCTATTTAATCTGTTATTACCCATTTACTTAACTTGTGTGTGTAAGATTAATGGTTATTACAACATATTTAGAAATCATATCAGTGTGGGCGATAAATAAACCAATATAACCGTAAAGAAGGAAATGTACAACAAATACACAGAAATAGGAATCAACTTCTCTTTATTAATCTTCAATCCTGATTACAGACTCGACACCGCCCTATGCACTCAGCTGTAGGGATCCACAAACTCAGCTGCAGACTTTACTAGGCCTCTACGCGCTCAGTTGGAGAGCCTCTTCCTACTACTACGACCCAATACACTTAGAATCCTACTCTAAGCTCGAACCATTTGTATTCTTCTTTCTTATTCCTTAAATATCTTTACAATAGAGAGCCTCACTCTATTTATACAATCCCATGGTCAAGTGGACCATTGGTAGGCTGATATGTTTACATTACATTACATTACTTTATGGAAAACAACCCTATGATGTAACCTATACTTCGCGCTCTGTGCCCACAATTCGTAGAGCCTTACAAAATCTTTGACCAAAACTTGGGCTTTGAGCCCCAAAACATGCTATGGGGGGATTCCATGCCCAATAGGTCCCCAACACAATCATCATCACTCATCCCAAGTCACTCTGCTGGTGTGGTGATCTTAGCATGGAGCTCCTCCAACTAGTCCCGTACTACTCGGAGGTCCGCGTCGCACTGTTCTGCGGTTTGCTGGACTTGCTGCATGCACTCTTCCGATGCTTCTTTGTGAGGATCACAGATCTGCCTTAGCACATATAGTCCCTACACCTGTGCGAGCTTTCCCTAAATCCCGTCCATAATGGTGAAGACCTCATCAATCCTGTGTCATGGCGGCTCCTATTGCCTGTGTTGTTGCTACTTTCTCGACGGCCCTTGCCTGCTCTACAACTGCCTTCACTATCTCACGGGAAGCCCTTACCTTCTTAGCCAACTGTTCGTTGTGCCTTTACTAGGCCAACTATGTGATACACAACTTAGTTTCATCCTTCTACTTTTGTGCTATTATTCTATCCATCTCTGCCAGATTTGAGGTGCACCACTCGGGAGGCCATGATTCTAGTAAGGAGAAGATTGCATCATCAATGGTGATAAAGGGGAGCTTGGTCTAGTTTGGCACTAGATCCTTACGTGCCTTGATATACACATTATTCATGTTTGCCTTGAAGTTTGCAAAGCTCCGCAGACTACTGTACACTTTCGAGGACAGGTGCAGCCTCCTGTTGATCCACATCCAGACACTCGCCTCCATGAGAACCCAAAAGATCTTTGTTTCGCAGATCCATGTGGCATCCTTAGTAGCCAAAGTGACACATACTTGTGGCCTCTGGTAAGTCCTATTCAATATTAGGGAACTAACTATCCTCGGGCAGTTCTCCTGTTACCAGTAAAATAGACAAGAGCAACCATGCATAGTGGAAGGTCTTGCCCTGCTCCTGGGCTTCCTTGCAATTAGTTAGGAACTCCTCACAGATGAAATCAACCTAGTTGATTTGGACCCCCTTGGCACATTGTTCTTCCAGCACAACTACAGGCACTGGTACCTCATCTCCATCACATTTTCTCATTACCTTCCCGACCAGGAGTTGGGTGGCTATGTGCACCCCTTCATCTTTAATTCTGTTGATTGTATAACCCCTCTTTTTCTTTTCCAGTTTGTATTTCTTCTTCATGGCCTCTCTGAGAACAAAATCTCTACTTTTTCTAGCTATCTCCGCAGGGTCCTTTCCCTTAGAGGGGAGCTAAGAAATCCTATGGATAAGATCCATCATGATGGGAATAGGCTCCTCCAGCCATAAGTACCCATCGTGCACTAGGCAAAGCAACTGCCTGATGACGAAAATTGTGATAGGCATGTGGTGAAAGTGTGGAATCCATAGTTGATGAAGGAGCCCAGTCTTCTCCACATCGCGCATCCATTTCTGTGGCTCTAGTGTTGTAACTGACCCCTCCTTTCTCTTCTTCATGAGGTTCTCAGTTTCCAAATGTGGGAACTTCTCGCTATCCGTGACGTCCCAATATTCAAACTTCATTGTGGGCACGCAACCCAGGGGCAAGCCCTCAAACACAATTCCATCGGGGTGGAGTGGCATTTGGAGTTTGCTCTTAGCGGCATAAAAATCCTTCGGTATCTTAGCTTTCCCTTTCCACAAAGTGACATACTCAGGAAATTTTGTTGCAACATGCACCGGATGGATGTCCTCTTCCATATCTTCGGCTACCTCTATCTCATTGACGAGAGCCTGTAGGTCCTCCTCCTCATCATTTGTCTCAATGGTGACAGTGTTGCCCTTTTCTTCCATGGAGAGTTTACTGAACCACGGATTCTATGGGGACATGCAGACTGGTCCCACTGCTTGCTTATCCTTCTTGGGTCTCAGTGTCTGAGGTGATTTCCAAATTTCTAGTGCATCCTTAACATCCCTAGGGACATCCTACACCATGGGGATCTGCACGACTTCGTCACCGATACTTTCTACAAAATCAACACTTCTCCTAGTAGCAGTCATCCTGTTTGAACTGTCTGTGGTTGCTCACAAACTTTGGGGCTCAAATATCGCTTGGCGCTCAACACTCTGTGCTCTACATAATTTCTCAAATATCAAATGAGCAAGTGTTGTCTCTTGGCTAGCCCTTGGAGTTTTATAGCGCCTCTTGAATTTGAATTCGAATCTTCCCCCCAATTTTGAGTAATTAATTCTTTCTTGGTGGGAGATTGTCCCAAATCTTGTCCTTAATTCGTGTCTTAAATGCTTGTCGCCCACTCCCGTTTTCCTTAACTCACATCCTGTCATGAACAGTGACACCAACGGTCACTTCCCATCTTACCCACGTGGCAGTGTAGCTCCCCATGCGCATGCGCGAGCCTTGGGACATGCTAATTCTTTGCGTACCCCCCTTATCGTGCAGTTCCCAAAATGACTCTTTTAGAGTCTCATGCTCTCTTTCAACTGCTTGGAGCGTTGATACTGTGACCCCCTGTGGATAGGCAGGCGGTCATGCCACCTATATGGGACTTCAACTCATATTTCAGTGTAGTCCGCGGGAACTCGGGAACTCATCAATTGCCTTTGCAACAACTTTCGCCACACATTCTATTGTATGTAGTGCACTCCCCTAGTTACTACGTCTGGTGAGGTGCAGTTGAAGCCATGGCAGTAGAGTCATAAATTCTTAGCGACACTCATCTAATGTAGTGGTATGATCATCCATATCTGGCCCTGTTATCCTTGGTTTCTCGAGGAGACATGCTTTCGAGATCTCATTTTCTAGCCTCATGATCTCAACCTCCTTAAAAATGCTTTTTTTCTCAATTGCACCCAGCCCTTTTTGAGTTCGCAAAGTCTAAGGTTCCCTCACTAGATGGCTTCTTGAATCCTTAAATGTTCGTCCTCGCGTAGATGTGAGATTTTTTCCTTCTTTCCATCATGCAATGCAACCACTATGGGAGCCAGTATGGGTGTATTCCTTTTGGTATCTTCTTTTGTAATTATAGTTAGCGCTCTGTTCTGCACCTTTGGGATCGTCTCCATGTTCAAGGTTTTGCACACGGTCCGGTAGGCCCATCGAACCACTGGCATGCGCAAGTCCCAATTAGTCTGTTTTGACTAGTAAACCTTCTTTAGTACTTTGTACACCCTATCAAATGCTTCAACGTGGATACTTGGTATTGCACATCATCTTTCCTACTACTCTGATTTGTTCTAATTCTTTATTTTGGGGCTGCTGTGCACTTGTGTGGGCTTTACAACATATGTCTGTACCCATCGAGAAAGGTGGATGCGCAAGTTGTTCCACCCTTATTGACTGACTTGCATTCAAAGCTGTGGTTTTCTAAAATGTAGGTGCATCATCCTTCTACATCCACGTCATTCGTCAAAGTTTCCTTGATGCGTACCCCACCATCGTGCGGGTGTTGCGCACAGTGCCCACTTCAATGCATCGAACCACTATTGTTTTTGTACTACGCTTTCAAATTTGTTTAGAAATTCGTCCACTGCTGACAATCCATCATATGTCAACATCTCCCTTACCTCTGTTGTCACGCAATGGAGTGATCTAACCATTATGTTGCAATTAAGTGTTGTTACTTTGTGTAGTTGATTCTCCGATCGTTCTATCTGTTCGACTAAATCTGAAGTGCAGGAGCTTTCACGCTCCCATGAAATCCTTCCATCTGTAGTCGGATTCACCCAATGTTCTACTTGCATAGTTATCTTGTAAATACAATCAAGATCATCATCACTATCGTAACCGCGCACCGATTTAGTGTATCGCACTCCTTCAGCTGGATTTAACTGTACTACCACGCGTAGTGACTTTTTCTCAAAGATCATTTTGTGCTTCTTTAGATTTATGACACTGTTCATATCAGTGGCCTAGTCTATTCCTAGTAGTGCAGGATAGGAATTACGGTCATCAACAATCTCTATCACTTCAAAATCTGTCTGTGTGCTCCCACCTTCAATATCAACTGTTACCCCCTCCAATCTTCCCATGGGAAAAATCTTTTGTTGGTTCGCCATTCGTAACTGAATGGGGGACCATTGTAATGTAGGTCTACCCATGCATTCCCATGTTTTCTTTGGTAGTACATTCGCATCTGAACCCATATCCAGGATTACCTGATCCATTTCGTACTCACCTCTTTTGGCAGTCAACCTCAATTCCCTTCCTGTGCGCAATGCATGCTTGCCAAGTTTTCGGGCCACGCGTGGTTCTTCTAACCCCGTGCGCCTACTGATAAGTTCCTATAGTCCTTTGACTGCCTTGCTATCATGCATCAATTTTATGCATGTCTCCAGAAAGGTAGTGATCATTGAGGGATACATCCCTGGTTCTAGTTGATCCTTACTACCTGAAGTGGAGGCCTCTGTGAAGCTCTTCTTAGCTTCCATGAATGTCTCCTTCACGCGTTCTAAATCAAACTCGGGTTCCTTTGTAGGAGCCTTGCAAACCCACACACTTTCTTTTGGCTACTTCCCTTTATCATATCCCATGGTCATACCGCTCTTGAGCATCACGTTTACATTCAAGTCTTCATCGCGTGGCTTAGACCTCATCATTTGTAAATTCTGGGTCAGACGGGGGCTCCAGTACCCCCTTTTCTCGCATCCTCTCTGTCAGCAAAGCATAGTCTTCTACCTCATGATCAAACTAAGTACAGTACTGACATGATATTCTTATTGGGTTTGTACAATCACGGGCATAATTCCCTGGCCCTCGGCAATTGTAACAAATTAGTTGTCTATGACCCCTTCCTGGTCCCATTCTACCTCGACCCCGACCGCGCCCCTAAAACCCAGCTCGTGCCATCCCTACATTTCAGTCAAGGGCTCGCGTTTTGGCCTACACCTTGTAGGCAGGAGTCTGATCCATCATTAGTTCATAGCATTCATCGTGGCCTACTGACCTATGGAAATTATAAAACAATTGCTGGGACGTCTGCGCATACTTCTGAAACATATGATAATTATCCATGGTGTGTTTTCCTCCTATATGGCAGATCATGCACCATAATTTAGATGCCACACTCTGCGCTTCTTGTGCCTCTAGTCTTAATGGCATTGGTCCCCCTCCTGCCAAGTAGTTTGCGAATACTAGACAATGGTACTTGTCGTGCCCTTGGCCTTTGCATTTTATGCACCATACTTCTTCGCGCACCTCTTGAAAACATGTCCTATCCTATTTCAAACTTTGCATTTCTAGACAAAGACTCTACAGTTGCACATGGATTTGTTGCACTGCCAACCGAGTCTCTTGTATAGGGGTCTCATGCAATCTCATTGCTATTTCCAATGCTTCGGTCTGGCTGGAAAGATTTTTCTGTGACAACGCCATCCTCAAGTGTGGTGTAGGTGAGGCCACAAACCATGCACAATGCTTTGCATCTGTTAACGTCATATTGGCTTTGTGGATCGTACTCTTCAGCCTTTGGTCCAGATCCCAAGGGTCTCGTCCGGGAGCATCGCAATATCCTTAAACCCAATGATTGATTGTGTTCCTGATTTTGGCCTGCTGAATTCTCTGTTCAGCACAGCCTGGATCTATATGATCCCTACATTGGGGTGGTCATTAGAATGCTTGATATACCATGTTAATGTGTGATCTTGTAGCATGCTCACCATCGTATCCTTTTTAATATTATCATCCATGACACCCGGTGCTTCCCATACTGCTTTGGATCTTCATTTCCCACTCTGAATACCAATAGTTTGATTGCACTAGCCATACTGAACTGTGGTCGTGGTGGAGATGGAGCTGAGGAGGGTGAGATGGGTGGCGATGTGGGTGGAGGTGGTCAACACAGAATACATTACCTTATCAGACTCACCATGCTTCTCAGAGAAACTTTCGCTAGCTCTTCCTTGCTTTCCCACGAGGGTGAAATTAAGGGATTGTTTTCCAACTCTTCACTACTTCCACTTTTGTAGATCTTCCCACTTCGCGTAGTTCCAAACATTAATTTATTCACATAACCCACTCTTCACGCAATAGCATCTCAATCCAATTGTTCAAAGATTTAATATACTTACCTCGCGGTCCCTTGAGAGAGCATTGTTCTACCTCACTATAGCTAATGGTCATGTCGACCGTGAACTCAGTGATAAATCCTGCTATTATTCGGTCAAGCCAATGGTCCATAGCTCATGCAATCTTATCTCCTGATGCTTCTCGGATGTGCACTAATTTTGTAGTTGACACTAATGGTTTGTGCCTACACCTTCTCTATCTATGTGCTAACTTTGTGATCCACTCATACAGCTCAGAAGGAAAGGATGCAAAGAAAGTTTCATGGATTTCCATATACAAATAGTGCTCCAACCAATGTTCCTTAGATAATCACAGATTTCAGTTCTTCTGCATTGCAAACTCATGAATATTCTTGTCCAACTACTCTTCAATTTCTTTCTTTGTTGGATTCCAGTGGCACAAAATCATACATCCTTTATGCAAATCCCAGTCCTATAAATGGAACCATTTGTTGGCTTGTATGGGCCTAACCCAAGTTCAGAGGTGATTTAGCCAAGAAGATCCCAGTACTACTGGCCCTTTCAGCAACAACTTGTGGAGCGTGAATTGAGGTCTCACCTGAAGTAGTATGGGAGGGTGCTAGAACCAGGGTTTTGCACCTTGTGGATGTCTGATGCGCTTCTAGAGGTTTGCAGTTTGACCCTGCATGCACGATACTACATGCACTTGTTATTCCTTTACAACTTGTGATGTTGTTTCTATGCAACCCTACTTGCGGCACAATCCATATAATACCCATTTTCCTTGCTATTTAATCTATTATTACCTAATTACTTAGCTTGTGTGTGTAAGATTAATGGTTATTACAACATATTTAGCAATCATATCAGTGTGTGTGATAAATAAACCAATATAACCCTAAAGAAGGCAATGTACAACAAATACACAGAAATAAGAATCAACTTCTCTTTATTAATCTTCAATCCCGATTACAGACTTGACACTACCCTACACACTCAGCTGTAACAATCTGCTCACTCAGCTGTAGAATCTACTAGGCCTTTGTGCACTTAGTTGCAGAGCCTCTTCCTACTACTACAACCCAATACACTTAGAATCCTACTCTAAGCTTGAACCATTAGTATTCTTCTTTCTTATTCCTTAGCTATCTTTATAACTTAGAGCCTCACTCTATTTATACAGTCCCATGGTCTGCAGACCATGGCTAGGATGACATTACTTTAGGGAGGAGAACCCTATGACCTAACTTATACTTTGCTCTTAGCGCTCGCAATTCACGGAGTCTTACAAAACCTTTGAAAAAAACTTGTGCTTTAAGCCCCAAAACATGTTGTGGGAGGATTCCATTCTCAACACTAACATCCTTAGTATTGTATCTCCTAGAAAACGACAACACATATCAAGAAGACACAGGGAGAAGTTGATACACCTTTGGGTATGTTATTTCCAAATTTTCAGAAGAAATATCCCTTGAGGGAGCATGAAATGAACAACATCAACTTGTACAATATCTTTGAGCCAAAAAATTTTACAGGTCAACATCTGGAGCTTCCCAGACTGAAAGTAGTACTTATAGAGTCGAGTGAAGAAGTTCAACCCTCATATTTCATCTCACCTAGGAGACCATGATAGCCACGACCTCCAGGTATGTCCCAAGATTTTTCTTCTTTTAATTCATGGAATAATGCATATAACACTCAGTAATATCCACAGAAATAATCTTCTCCTTCTCCAACACAGTTTCCTTTGCCCTAGAACCAATGGCCCCTCTCTCTCTCTATTCAATATCCTCCATCTCAACCATACCCTTGGAATCAAAAATATAGGGGGAATGCCCATAGTAAAACCCCACGTAGATTACCAATGCAGCAACAAATACAATTGCCTCCTTTCTAAACTCCTATTCCTACACCACTTGTGAGACCCCAACTACTTTTGCAACCTAACCCTAATCTGAACAATAAAGCAGCCTAGAGCATAGATGCTTTGACTACCTTCCAGACTTACCTTATCACTCCCATTGGACTTAACGATATTCAACTACTATTGGGTAAGGTAATTAAACCAAATCACTCCCCTACCATTACCGAGGAGGAATGTGAACCTTCCAGAGGAGATACAGTAGATCTTGAGGTGGTTGTTACACCTCTAATAGATGATATAGAGAAAACTGTTACATCTATAATAGCCAACCTGAGGAGAATTGTTACTCTTGTAACAACCAACTCATGTAAGGATGATACACTGATAGCATCCAACTTGACTATTATGACTCAGAATCCTCCATATCCTCAGCGATTGACTGAGACTAGAAAGGCCTCACAAACCAAATTTGATTTCCTTAGGGAGTTGCAAAACCTGCATGTATGAATTCCTCTACTGCAAGCTCTTAAAGAAGTATCTATTTATGCCAAAACAATACATGATCTGTGCATTAAGAAACTTGCAAGGAAGCCTAAGTACCCTGCTACATACACGTGATGGGGAAATTGTCCAAATTAATGACCACTCAGCCTCTTCTAACCAAGTATAATGATCCAAGAAACCCTATGGTTATTGTCTATATTAATGACCAACCCATAAATATTACATTTATTGATCTTGGGGCTACCATTAACGTGATGACAAAGGACCTGTTTACCACCCTCAGGCTACATGGGCTTAGACATATGCCTACTATACTTGAATTAGTAGATAGGTCCCTTGTTGAACCTGAGGAGGTATTAGAAGACATAGCAATCACAATAGCTTCCTAGAAGTATCGGGTTGACTTTCTTATATTACAAACCAAATCTAGCTTAGTGGGACATCCTCTGATCTTAGGGAGACATTGGCTGGCCATTGCAGATGCATTTATAGGATGTAGATCTAGATCTATGATGATCTCAGATGGTCTGGCTACAAAGAATCTTAACCTTTACCCCCCAAAACCAAATATGGATTTGAACAATCCTTGGTGGGATGAATTTGATCCTAAATCATATCTTTCCCTACCACTCCTCACTTTGGGAAAATCCCAGTATTTAAAGGATGAGACATAAGATGATATCATTAATGGCTTTATTAGTAACTTGATTTTTGTCACTTCTATAGAAAATTTAAAGGAGGAAGAGAGGGTAGAATACATAAACTTTGAACAAATAAGAAGCACTTTCCATAATAACATTAGTCCAGTTGAAATAGAATCAGGAAAATATCTGAAAATTGACCCCAACCTGATTGCTGAGCAAAACAAACAACTGTTTCAAAAATACAAGAAGGCATTTGCATGGGACTATACTGACATGAAAGGGATTCATCCCAACCTATGCACCCACCGCATTTATTTGAAATATGGTTGCAAACCAATTAGACAACCACAGAACCGCATGAACCCTATGCTGAAGGAGGTAGTTAAGGAAGAATTACAAAAACTCGTGAGTGCTAACTTTATTTGTCCGATATTTGATAGTCAGTGGGTGTCTCCACTTCTCATTATCCCTGAAACTAATGGCATGTGGAGAGTCTATGTGGATTATAGAGAACTCAATAGATCCACTCAAAAGGACCATTTTCCTTTACCATTCGTAGATCAGGTCCTTGACACCCTTTCTAGGAATTTCTTTTTTTAATTTCTAAATGGGTTTAGTGGCTACAACCAGATACAGATTGCCTTAGAGGATCAGGATAAAACGACCCTTAGCTTCCCTTGGGGAACTTTCACATACAGAGTACTCCCTTTTGGACTCTGCAATGCGCCAACAACTTTTCAGAGGGAAATACAAGGAATTTTTTCTGATTTTTTGAATAACTGCCTTGAAATCTTCATGTACATTTTACACCTCATGGTGATGGTTTTGAAACAACACTAGTTAATTTAGAAAAAGTGTTGGAATGTTTTGTATAGATTAATGTTTCTTTGAGCTCTGAAAAATGTCACATGATGATGATTGAAGGGATCATACTAGGAGACTACATTTTTGCTAACGAGATTAAGGTATACCCTGCTAGAATAGAGGTAATTCTAAAAATTCCAACTCCCAAGATGAAAAAAGAGGTACGCAGTTTCTTGGTACATGAAAGGTATTACATAATATTTATAGAAATTTTTTCAAAAATTGCATCTGCATTGTTTTCTTTGTTCATGAAAGATGTCAAATTTTTGTGGACAGGAAAGTGTGAGCAAGCCTTTTTGAAGCTGAAATGTTGTGTATCAGCAGCTCCAGTTTTACGTGGACCTAATTGGGAACTTCCATTTCACATAGCTACAAATTCATATGATATTTTGTAGGTTTTGTTTTGAACCAACGGGAGGACAGGAAATCTTATGCTATTTATTACATAAGCAAGAACTTGACTACAATTGAGCTCAATTACACAGTGACTGAGAAAGAATTCTTAACAGTAGTGCACACCATCAATACATTTTGACATTATATCACTAGGTATCAAGTATTTGTACACATTGACCACTCTGCCATTCATTTCTTAATGGATAAAACAATTACCAATGGTAGAATTACACGTTGGTTATTGATGTTACAGGAATTTGATATCACAATTATCTATAAACCTGGAAATTATAATGTAGTAGCTGATTTCCTTTCTAGGTTAATTATTGATGATAATTGCATTCCTACTGAGGATTATTTCCATGACGATTATCTCTTTTCTATTTCTACTTACTCACCATGATATGTAGATATAACCAATTATCTTGCTGTAGGGAAGTTTCCACAATATTTTTCCTCCAAGGAAAAGAGAAAGATCATATATCAGAGTGCTACATATACCTAGATTGATGAGAATCTCTATCACACTCGACCAGATTTCCAAATCGGATATTGTGTTAGGGAAGATGAGATATTTGACATCCTTAAGCCTTGTCACAAGGAACCTTGTGGATGGCACTTCACAGACAATCAAATCGGATATAAAGTCCTCTCGACAGGATATTATTTGCCAACAATATTCTAGGATGTCAAGAAGTTCGTGAAGGGATGTGATATTTGCCAAAGAATGTACCAACTGCTGCAATCAGATGAGATGCCATTACAGCCTCAAATCGTCTTAGAACTTTTTGAGAAATGGGCCTTGGATTTTGTGGGACCAATTAATCCTTCATCTGAATAGAAATTATACATTTTGGTTTGCACTGACTACGTCACAAAATGGGTTGAGGAAAAAACACTAACCAGAGCCACAAAGAAGGTTGTTTCAGACTTCCTATTTGAAGACACCTTCATCCATTTTGGTATACCCAGGGAGATAGTGACAAATGGAAGGCCCCAATTTACATCCCATATGATCCAAAAGTTAGCTGAAAAATATATAATCCATCATAGAATCACAACACCTTATCATCCACAAGTGAATGGCCAAGTGGAAAGCACCGACAAAGTCATTGAGTGGATTCTTCCTAATACCTTGGCCATTCACTGAAGGAATTGGGTCGATAAAATTCCAGTAGTGTTGTGGGCATATAGAACTATGTGGAGGAATACCACAGGATTCACGCCATATGAACTTGTGTATGGTAGAAATCCCTTATTCCCTATTGAGTTCGAAATCAATACATTGAGAACAACATTGCTAGTGAATTTGGATCTGGCTACAACACAAAAGCAAAGGTTGAACCAGCTTAATGAATTGGAGGAGAAATGGCTAGGTCCCTATGAGGTAGATGTAGTATTTGACAATGGGACTGTGAATTTGGTTACCATTGACAGTGCAAGGGAACCATTGCTTGCAAATGGGCACCGTATTCGGTTATATCATAAAACTTCTTCAAGGGATTTATTTTTTAACATTGTCACAAATTCAGATCTTCATGTTACAGGAGCAGTGGAAAACCCCCCTGTGCTGCCAAAGTTCTAATTTTTCAATAAGTGTAACAACGAACGGGTCGACAACCATAACGGAAAATGCAATTAAGTTTAGCTTGTTTGTTTGTAAGATAGCTACCTGTCTTAGTGGGACTAGCAACTCTGAATGGACACTAGTCTTCCCAATAACAAAATGCTTGGGAGCAAAGTTGCGCATGGGGCAAGCTCCCTAACAAATGAACCTACTGATGAGAGATATCCTTATTATACCACTGGCATGAGCAGGTTTACGCGAAGTTCAAGCTCGTTAAAAAATAAACCTAGCAATGAGCATATGTTCCCCTAGTGTATAAGCTCACTAAAAAATAAACCCATCCTTCGGTAAATAACCATTGAGATCGCATAATTATTAGCTTTTGAGCCTTGGTCATGTTCTTACCATCACCTCCACTCTTTTATAGCCGATCATACACCTCCATTTGATTGTTTACCCCTTTTGAGGAATAAGTATGATGAGTGATTCTATTAGCCATCTTCTTTACACTGCCATGATTGAAAAGTTCCAAACCTTACCTGGAACCAGCTGCTATCCAAAAACATCACTCATTCATCAAAAAATGAGTCTCCTTTAAGCTCTTCTCATCTTACTGATAAAATATGAAAAGATTGCCGAGCAATTGGCCTCTCCAGCTCGTTAAAGTGATTGGAAGTGCTATCTCTCCTCTAGATTTTAATCTTTTTGGGCCTGAGGGATCATTACACAAAAGGATCGAGTACTTGTCTTGTTTGGCTCATTAAAGCTATCAAAAGGTCATTCCTTTCATATTATTTTATACTTTTTTAGGCTTAAGGGATTATACTACGAAAAAGGATTACTGGAGTTTCCTTTCTGTCTCTTTTCAGACTCTTTAAAATTGAAAAGGACTGAGTTATCCTTGTTGTTAATCTCGTTAAAACAATAGTGACAAACTTGTCCATGCAGACAAGAGCGAGTTTCACTGTCGCTAGGCTTGCGAAAACATAGTGACAGGTTTGCCCGAAGTGAAAATTATAGAACAAGCATATGTTATCCTCCTCAAGCCTAACAAAAATAAAGAGGTACGGGTCGGAAATGACTGGGGAAAAATTGGGAAGAAAACTTGAAGAACTTTATTGGTAGCAGGTTTCTCTTGAACATGACACTTTCACTCCATCACCATGATTGAGTTGGGTTGGGTTATTCTGTTCACCGGTCATATCACCATTGGTCCTACGTACAATCCATTTTTGGGGTTAACGCTACCAATCCATTTCAGTGTCGTCGATATGTTCAAGAGAAGTTGCTAAAAGAATTCACCAACCCAGCTAACATCTCATCCGCTGCAATACCTTCACGCTTCATTCTTTCATGACTTCCACCCTAAACCTTGTATTATCAAATCATTTTCACCTCCAAAAAATAATTTGCTTCATTTCATGTCGTAGATGTGGGATTCATTAAATCCCTCCTACGACGGGTCACTCTTGTTGACATCAGCTCATTATCCAAGAAATTGACTTAGGAACAACCCTTTTAGTACTTTGAAGCTTGCATGCCTCAATGGCAAGTTTCTCACTTCCGGCAATAGGTTTACATCAATGAACTTCAACCGAAAGATTTTATGTGGTGTTCGACATCGACTCATGTATTCACACCACGTGAATTGTACTACAATACCTTGAGGGTCATGATCATTATTGGTGATTCCTTTCACGCCTGTTAACAGCTTACATCATTGGCTGGTAATCAGGTGATGTCTTTCCATGTTCGACATCAGAGCATCTTTTCACATGGATCAACTTGTACTTCGGGCGCAAATTGAACGAGTTTGAAGACCCCAGATCTAGTTTCATCCATCCGGGCTACGATATATTCGAGAAAATAAAGACATCGAATGTACATCATAGCTGCATAGATAATCATCCAAGCCAAAGGATGATGGCTCTACCAGAATCATCAGTCTATCACATAGACGGTTGTCTATCATATGTACATGAAAGTGAATTTATAAAGTTGAGCATGGGAATGACCGCCTCAGCTAGATCATGAAAATATTATGAAGATAATGTATTGTGTGGTATATTATTATAGGTCACCTTCCAGTTCGAAAAACCTTGGATCCTCATGATAAAGCATTTCACCTCACATTAGAAGATTTACGACCTCATGCTTTAGGGGGCAACTGTTATAGACATATTTGGGCACTACAACACCAATCGCATATGTCCATAAACCAAGGGCTTCTAAGCCCTTAAAAGTGTTGTTTCATACCCTAAAGGAACAAGGTCAGTCGATTACATCATCTCCCAGAATTTCTCCCTAAAAAACTACTCAAAACTGGTCAAAACTGGAGCATACAGACTACTCAGTGCTAAGGGTGTGATGCATGCTGAAAAGCCCTTCTGTAGGGTGCAATGAGCAAGAGAAGACAAATGACAGGGGTAGTTGGCTAGGTGGAAACCCAGAGAATCTTTTAGAAACTGCCCATTTGACACTTGCCTCTCTGAATTCGCCTAGCGATGAGTAAGAGATCATGGAATATCCAAGTGGAACCAAGACCTCTTAGAGAAATGACACTAATCAAAATCCCAGAAGCTGACTCACCCACCTGCAAATATCTATATATGGATCCCTCATCTTAGAGATCCAGAGGCTAGAATTTTGTATCTTGTAAGGAAGTGTTGTTGGTTTCTCTGTGAAACATCATAGTATTGGGTGATCTAGCTTTTCATGAGGTGAAGAGGGCTTTCATGCTGGGAGGATGGCACTAGGTCAAGCCAATGGGCTATAATCCTCTCTTCTAGTACTTCTATCTATAAACCTATTTGAGTTTTCCTCCATATTCTTATATATCTCTAAATCTTGTATTGATATATGCATTCGTATGGTTAATATACGTCTGATCCTCTATTGTTTATGGTTATAGATATCTATGCTTTGATGGTATTATGTTGCTTTGACTCTATAGGTGTTCTTTGAAGTAGGACAAGTAAGGAAGGAGTGGCAAAGCTCTATCAAAGGAGGGAGGAAAGAAGCAAGGAGCCAAGTGAAAGGCTGAGGTTGGTACTCTCTGCTTCTCTCTCATCTATCTCTCATAAAGGAAAACTCAAGTAACTTTAGTTTGTTTGTTTCTAAGATAGCTACCCATCTTAGTGGGACTAGAAGCTCTGAATGGACACTAGTTTTCCCGATAACACTTTGTCTTCTTTCGCCTTTGTATTTTTTTCAAGAGGAATATACATAGGCACTTATTTATTTTCGCGGTGAAAGAGGGATCCCGACTTATTGAGAGAAGAAGAGGTTGTTACTTCAAAGAAGCATGTAAGAACTATAGGTTTGCTCATTTATATTTTCCCCTTCTATATTTCTATTAGTTGGATGAGCTTGAACACACATACTAGAAGGCTAAATACAGGCATGGGGCTTCCCAGGGTGGACATAGGTTCATGGTTGGACCAAAACTTCCCTTGAAAATGGTTTGTATTTTCTGTCAAGACTTCATTATTCGAAGGTTACAACCAAACACAAAGAAGATGAATAAAAGACTAGCCAACTGCTATAGTGTCACAACTTTCTTCAAATTTCAGCCACATATTCTATTTAGAAACTAGAACGTAGTAGTTCGCACCACTTATTTTAGGAAACAAAAATAGTAATATATCAAACAAACAAAATGAACGTGAACAGAAATAGTAAGAAGAATCAAACAGAGAAAAAAAAATATAATAAGAAAAGCAAACAAAATGAAAGCATCAAGCAGCTAGAAAACTATGTACATGGCACTGGTGCAAGGCGGCCTATTGAAGGTAATGCATGAGATCTTGGCTATTGATTGGAAGGTTTTCAATCCTCCTATCAAGTGATTGCAAGTGATATGTGTGTGGGATGAGCTTCTTGTAGACTAGTGCAAGTCCACCAGGCTCCACTACTGGAACCTAGTGGCATTCTAAAGACCTTTAAGCGAAGACAACACCACTGTTTCAAGTACTGTGTGCGATCTGTGTACAAGTTCTTCATACCTAGCAGTGTTGTTTGTGCACTCGTACTTCAAGCAACTTGAGATCATGCATTGTATATTTTTTTGGATGACTGAGATACAACTAGTCCCTGAGCCATAATGTGTCTCTGATCCGTCAAAATCCATGGCCCACAGCTAATCTATACATAGACCATTTGGCATGCTAGTACTACTGCTACTATTGGTATAGTGAACTGTAAAAGTTTCATTACCATCAATTGGGCAAGGTAGGAGTCCCAACTGTGTGTTTGATGAGGTTGGAGTTGGCCATGTAGGATAGCACTCCAATTTTGTTTCAATGAGGAAGTTGTCAAACATGAGTTATGCAAAGGTGAACGGTTCATTCTCTCCATTAAGGGGAGTGACATTGTGTTTCATATACCTCTCAGATAACACCTAGATTGTTTTGCATTTTCCCTTGTATGGAAGCCACATGTGAGACCATTCTGTAGCAAAATATCCATCTAACTTGTTGGACCAATCTCTGCTGAGTAATAGACCATATGCTTCTGGCATGCCCACAACAACTATGTTGATGCATTTTGTTGGAAATAATAGTGAGAGGGGGTGGTGAATGAGTATTATCACATCAATAGAATTTTTTCATTTCCATATTTAGATTCATATATTCTACTTCCACAACTTCTTATGATTCAGTTAGATGAGTGCATTAGAACATTATCAATCATATTATCAGTTAACAGATGCAGTAACATAGAATAGATCATCACACATAAGTCACACACATGAACACCATGATATAAGGTGGAAACCCAATGCGGGAGAAAACAACCTGCTGCAAGTCATCTCAATCTTCTTCTTAATAAGAAAATCAATTTACAATATTTGTACTGGTACAGCCTTATACCAGTACAGGAGCTACAACCCCCTTTGCTCTTGTGCTAGCCGATCCATTTACTAGTACGCAGGCTGCTACCTGCTACAATACTCCAAATATTTCCTTTAGCTCTTGCAGTAGCTTAGATACTAGTACGTAGGTGCTGACCTACAATCTTCTCTCCTCCAGGTACCACGTTTCATCAATTTTCATACTGGATACAATGAAGCACAACACATAATTTGAAAGGCCACGTTTCATTCAATTTTCATACTGGACCCAATAACCACATTGAAGCTCATAATCAAATAACCTTCTGAATCACCCAATCACTAGATCAATACTTATACAATGAGAGTCATCAATCAGATCTAGTCCATCAGATTACATAAAGATGAGTCATTAAGAACCTGATTCATTCATCCATGAATGTATAAACATTTAATCAATCACTGCTGTTATCAGAACTTAATACCAGAAATCAGACATCACTTCAAAACCAAGAACACAGCAATGATAAACATGGATAGCTAAGTAGATTTCATGAGAAGTACGCAGCTTCACCCATATAACAGTTGCGTATAAGTACGCACTGTTTCCAACTGCTTCCCTGCATACGTGCGCACTGTGCCTCACAGACTTCCTGCGTACGTGCGCTCTGTGTCCAATGAACTGCCTGCGCCCTTCCTCATCTGCAATGCTTCGGGTCCTGCGTATCTGCACACGTGCAACGCTTCTGTGCCTGCGTATCTCCGCACTTTTCTTTCACTGGACCTGCGTACCTCCGGGTATAAATAATTTCAAGACTTCAAGAATAACCCAGATTGTCATATCTATAGATCTGAACATGCACCAAGGAGATATCAACTCATTAGTAGATTCGACTTGTAGTTCTCATGTTTCTCCTTGATTTAGATCTAGCTATCTCTCATAACCCATCACTAGAATTTCAGATCTAGCTTCTTAAGATATTCAACCCAAAAACATACTCAAGCCAAATGATCTCCTTTGCTTTATATAGGCAAGCTCTTCCTCAAATCATGGATCATGGGTCTCAATAATAATAATAAAATAAAACAATACCACGGGACAACACCATAATAACACAATACCGTCAGCTAAATACCAACGGTTAAACATAAGGAACCCCACATGTGCGTGCTTTACTGCCTTGAAGTGTGTGCAATGGGGTACGCACCTCATGAATGGTATAACTGTGGGTATGTACACACTTTATGTAACATCGGCCTGCGTGTACGCACCTTCTGTAAGGTGTACCTGCGTACCCCTTATTTTCTTCAATATTTGATAGCTGATCATCAATCTCTGCTGCTGACTTGAAGTACTGTGATCTATCACCTGAATGGGTTGCCATCAAGGACAACACTTTAGCCATAATGCCAACATGAAAACCTTCTTTGATAATGTCTTGGTATTCCCAAGATATTAGAAGTGTGGTCCACAAGTTCATATCAACCTTTGTCATCAAACTCTAGAGATCATGTTGGTAACAAACCTTCAACTAGTGATAGTAAAGCCCATGGGAATAACTCTTATCATTTCATGTTGATGATTTTGGAAACATTATGGCCCTCCTTCAACAAGTCAAATGGGGTAGCAAGCTAAGTGGGCTTGATTGTGGGGAAAAACTCCACAGTTAAGCGCGCTTGAGCCAGAGGAGAGCCAGGATGGGTGACCTCCTGGGAAGTCCTGGTTACCGGGTGCAAGCCCCGGAAGTGATGATTGATGCTATGTGATTCGTTCTCCACATTTCACTAGTTTCAATCCCACTTTTCACCCTTGTGAGCATCACCCGATGTAATGAGTGCTAAGTGAACTATTCAAAAATCATGAGAAATTAGTCAGTTACGACTACCTCTCATGGAAATGGTCATGTGAATGACTTACTTAACGCAGTTGAATCCCAAAATGATATCTAAGTCACTTCCTATTCACTTAAACTCATTATCTAGGAGGTTGACTTAGAAACGCCCTTTCAGTACCTTGGAGCTTGCATGCCTTAATGGAAATTTCTTTGTGTTCAATGATAAGCTTACATCATTGGCCTTTGATCGAATGATTCAGCAAGTGTTTGACTTCAGCTCACATATTCAAACTTGTAGATTGTACTAGTGTATCTTAAGGGACATTGTCATTATTAGTGGTTTCTCTCGCGCCTGTTAACGATTTACATTATTGAGTAGTAATCAGGTGGCTTGATCAGATATTGATCTAGGACCTTAAAAATAGATCAAATTTCAAATTTTTCAAAATAATTTCAAACCTGAGCGATTGGATAGATCTCGTCTTCTTGATTCTGGCACCGTGAACGGTTCAAAAAAATGACACTGTATGAAGGAGTTATCACAATTTGAAAAGTCTAGTAAACTGGAAATCATTTACATTTGACCAAAATAATTTGACTTTTGGAATATTAAAAAAATCATATTCCAAGGAATATTCCCTTTTTGGGACCAATCAGGTGCTGACATGTGGCAAGCCTAGAGGTTTCCAGGTGGCCCTGGAATGGTCATGTAAAATTTGTTGGGGTCCGACGAAATCAAACCTGTGACCTCCAAGAAGACAGGACCACACGCTACCACCTCTACCAACATTGTTTCTTAACCTCTATGGGTCACATGTTGTGTTTATGTTATAAAGGTTATTGAATTTGGGGACTACTAGTGGTCCCCCGAAAGTTGTTCACATGTCGCGACATGTCCACCATTTGCAAACAAATACACATGTAGTTGCACATTAACCGCCAACCTTATCCCTAACCTCTGGATGATTAACCATTCACATGCGCGCCCAACATTAATTGTTAGAATTAGTTTTGGTGGTTACATTTGGTAGAGCACTAAAAAGGGTGGTTATGCCAAATTTAACAGGAGTTAACTGCCAGTTCACCAGATTTAGTGGAGTATCCCTAGGCGACACTGCCTAAAGGCACTCCAGGAGTTGTTTTCGAGCAGAGAGAGTGAAAAAAAAGGCTAGATAGGCTAATTGGAGCATTCTGAAGCCAATGGAATAGTCCAGAGAAGTTGAAGAATTCATCTTCATAGAGATTCTCATCCAGGGAGATTTTGGAACTTAGGGCCACCAGGGGTTGGAGGCAGTTGTAGGAGCAAACAATACTCGTTCTCAGCAAACCAATAGTCATTCATGACTGTAATGAACCTTATGAATCCATTGTAGGTATTTTTAGAATAATTTGGAGACTTCTAAAGGCTGAGATGCTACAGGGAAGTTTCAAGCAGCCTAGTGCCAATCGTGGAGGAAGTCCTAGTTTGGTGATGCAGTGCTCATTTTGAGAAAATGACCAGTCTATTGTTGGTATCTGATATGTGATGGAGATAGTAAAAGAATTTTCATTGACAATTCTGAATG
Source organism: Pinus taeda (assembly GCA_000404065.3). Lineage (NCBI taxonomy): Eukaryota > Viridiplantae > Streptophyta > Pinopsida > Pinales > Pinaceae > Pinus > Pinus taeda. The sequence continues at coordinate 50,606 of APFE031014666.1, forward strand.
AGTTAGTGCCATCAAGAAGCTTAGGGAAGCTTAGAGCACTGATTGAAAGAATCAAGTCTATGGGAGCTTAGATCTGTTTGCAGAGTGATGACAGCCATGATAGGGATATAGATGGTTTTCTAAGCCCATTGATTCATTTCAATAACCTTTGGATTTAAGTGTGGAACTTGTAAAAGAAACTTTTCCATAATCCCAAAGAGCCCAATCATGATGACAAAAGCTCAAGGAGACGTAGCTCACGATATTTGGGTGAACTCCTCGATTAAATTTGCTGTTATGTGTTGATGTTTATTTGCTGCTTTATATGGATGTTATGTGTGTTTAATATTAGCAGAAACAAATGGATTTAAAGCATGTAAACAATTAAAAACAAACAATGACATACACCTATTTCAAGTACTTAGTTCCATAATTGTCAACATAAGCTAGATCATATATTTGTTAAGCTTTGGAGTGGGAGGTTCTTGTAAGCATAGCAAGTTATCAAACCCTCATTTCAGATCAGGTTGTATTAGAGCTAGCTACTTGATTGACAGAGCAAAAGGTTGCTTGTTTGACTTGAAAGGTGTTTAAATAGTATAAAGAATTTGATTGTTTAACTGTTTGTAAACTGACTATTGTTTGAGTTTGTAAAGGTGAAGGGAAGGCTATTGATAGCTAAGTCCAGGAGAGGATAAGAAGGAAGAAGGGCTGAAGGCATTCTCCTTACCTAAAGGACCTCAAGACAATCCTTGAAGCACAAGAGGTTTGTTTTCAAAAGGGTTTTCTGAATAAGAGTTTGACTCTACAACCATTAGTTCTTTGAAAGCTTTGTGAATTTTGTTGAAGTTATTTTGTTCATTTTGATGATGACAACTTCTACAATTGAGTTTTCAAAATCCTCCTCCTTCACAAGATTCTTTGATGAAGACATGAAGCGAGACTTGTTCATCATGATGGATATGGTGAAACGAATATATGAAGATGAAAGGAAGAGCACAAAACTTCGACAGCAGTTGAATTCCATGAAGGAAGAGAAGCAATTGATTTTTGAAAAATTGCAGGAAATGGAGAGCCAACTTCATATTGAAAATATGAACCTGGAAAGGATGCATGAGATGGAGACACAACTCCTTGCTTCTAAAGAAGCCTTAGTCAAGTATCAGTTGGAAGAAGAGGTAAACAATTCTAGTTTGTCTTCAATTTCCTCTAAGAATGTTTATGTTGGTTCTTTTGAAAAACATACAAGAGGCATAGGGTCCAAGTTGATGTCAAAAAGGGGCTATGAAGGAAAAGGATTGGGAAAATATGCACAATGCATAGTCGAGCCAATAATGGTGGAGGAAAGGCCTAAGTATTTGGGTCTTGGCTATGGACAATCTTATGGAGAAATTTCCAAAGCAGCCATGAAGGCAATTGAAATAGTTCCTAGAAGGAGTTTAATTTTAGGTTATCTACCTCAAGTTTGTAAAGATTGTATTAATGGGGAATGCAATTTTTTGAAACATACCTTGCAACAAGAAGGTGATCATAAGCATGCACTCGAACAAGAGAGTTGTGAAAGCTCTAAAATCATTGAAGAGATTGATGGTGTTCCGAAGGGAGCCACTTCTTCATTCGATTCACCTTCTCATGAAGACAAAAAAGGTGAAAGAGAAAGGTATAAATCTGATGTCAATCACACTTCTTTTGATTATGTTAAACATGGTAAATTTCCACACAAGCATTGGAAAAAAATTGCATTGTGGTTTGGTTAACCATAATGTTTCTAGATGTTGGAAGAAAATGGTCACATACAGGAAACTTTTGAAGAAAAGGAGGCAAGAAGCGAAAGGTCCATTGGACAAGGAAAATTATGCTGTAAAGAGGATGAACATGTGTTGTACTTATTTCCATAAGCAAGGACATATTGTTGAAAAGTGTTGGACTTTGAATCCAACAATTATTCCACGAAATTTGAAGAAAGTGGAAAAAGAGAATGGCAAGAATGGAAAGGAAATTTCCATAATTGATGTGTGTTAGGATGATTCACATATTGATGTTGATGTGTAGTTAAAGGAAGCACATTTGATGTGGATTGGTAAGAAATGTTTAGAGTTCTTATCCAATTAAAGTTTCATGTCTTTTGATGTGAGCATTTCTTTGCTAATGGAATGCAAGATGTAGGATGGAAAAGTTGAGTATGTAGAATCACTTTATTGCAGCAAAATTATATTCATTTCAGATTTGAAAGTGCATGAACATATGATCTTGTACTATGATTCTGCTTAAGAGAAAGTTGAAGAATCGAATACATACATGAGAATGGTATGTAAAAACATAGGGATGTTGATGATTTCCTTGTATTTGAACATGTATGTGTAATTGACTTGATGGAAAGCAATCGACCATCGTATTGTTTTGTTTAAACATGCATGCAATGCCATATTGATTTGGAAAAGTTGATTTTGTCTCCAATATTGAAAAAGGGAGATAATGATGAAGTGTTTCACAAGGGTTGGAATTATTTCTACTTTGAAAAAGAATTGTCAAGTTCTTTTTGTATATGTTTGACTTGGACAGTCAGTTGTTTGAAAAAGGAATATTTTTGTCGGCTTGTGATTTAGTAGAACATTTGTACACAAGATGTAAGAGACATGATGATGATTCACATGATGTGAATTTATGACGTCAAGTTATTTCTTGCATTATGTTGTTTTTGACAAGATGTCAGAAGAATATTTGCAACAACATTCAGAATTTCTGTTGAGAAGATGTAATCTCATGTTTCTTGAACCACCTTGGATCAATGGTCAAGGAAGCGATGTTCAACTACCTTCTGTAAATTCTGAATGAGTTCAAGGAAGACATTTCTTAACAGGAGGACAGGTGCATCCATGAAGGGAAGTGTTGACTACCTTCGTGTTTTGGTTCAAAGGCACTAGCCATGCAAGGCAAGTGTATGGAGGTTGAAAAGAAGAGGGTGTTGTACACTCATCTACTGTATAGATCAGTATATCAGTCTTTTGGGGTGCAAAATATTCCTAATGGGGAGGAGTGATCCAGGACCTTAATGATAGCTAAAATTTCAGTGTGTTCAAAAGAGTGTCGAACTTGAGCGACCGGATAGATCTCGTCTTCCTGATTTTGGCACCATGAATGGTTCGAAAAATCGACTCCGTATGAAGGATTTATCACAATTTGAAAAGTCTAGTAAACTGCAATTTATGGAAATTTGACAAAGAATAATTTGTCTTTTGGAAATATTAAAAAAAGTATATTCTAAGGAATATTCCCAAGAATATTTCTTTTTGGGGAGAAATCAGGTGCCAACATCTGGCAAGCCCAGAGGCTACCACATGGCCTTGGAATGGTCATGTAAAATTTGTTGGGGTCCAACAGAATCAAACCTGTGACCTCCAGTAAGACAGGACCACATGCTACCACCTTCAATAACATTGCTTCTTAACCTCTATGTGTCACATGTTGTAATTATGTTATAACGGTTGCAAAATTGCGGGTTAGGACTGCCATCGGTCTTACCCACCAGCGGTCCCTTGAAAACTATTCACACATCGTGACATGTCCATCGTTTGCAAACAAATACACGTGCAGTTGCACATTAATAGCCAGCCTTATTCCTAACCGCCAGAGGATTAAGCGTTCACATTCGTGGCCAACATTAATTTTAACACCCAGTTCCACTGGTTATGTTTAGTGGAGTAGCCAAAAAGGGCAGTTATGCCAAATTTAATTGGAGTTAAGTGCCAGTTCACCAAATTTAGTGGAGTATGCTTAGGGGACATTGCCTAAAGGCACTCTAGGAGTTGTTTTCGACCAAAGAGAGTGAAACAAGAGGCTATCTAGGCTAACTAGAGTCTTTTGAAGCTAATGGAATAGTCTAGAGAAGATGAAGAAGTCATCTTCATAGAGATTTTCATCTAGGGAGATTTTGGAGCTCAGGGCTACCAAGTGTTGGAGGCAGTTGTAGGAGCTACCAGTACTCATTCTTAGTGAACCAACAATAATTCATAATTATAACAATCCTTTTAAATACACTGCAAGCATTTGCAAAAGCATTTTGAGATTTATAAAGGCTGAGATGCTATAGAGATGTTTTAGGAAGTCCAGTTCCAACCATGGAGGAAGTCCTAGTTTGGTGATGCAGTGCTCATTTTGAGCAATTGACCAGTCTATTGTTGGTGTCTGATATGTACTAGAGACATTAGAAGAGGTTTCATTGACAGTTAAAGAGTATGAAGGATTTAGTTTCTTCAAGAATCTTAGGGAAGCGTTGTTATGAAACTAGATTAAGAAAAGATAGAAAAGATAGATCAACGCCTTAGAATTCAGCCTCTTCGAGGGGGCAACCTCCTTTACATTACATAAATGAACAATTCTTGGATGATACAAATGACAAAACCTCCTTTCTATATATAGGAGTCTAAGGAGTCACAATATAACCCAGCCGAACTAACAATAATAATATAAAGCCACAAAAATAATAATAGAGGGATTCTATGGGGCACAG
>APFE031014672.1:0-12543 GCA_000404065.3 Pinus taeda
GTATAGCATGGTCCTTCTACAGGGTCCAAAGGTACTGCTACGCAAAGCGATTTTCTTTCAAATGACATCATCCGCTTCTTCAAATTGATCACCCCGTTCATGTCGATAGCCCAGTTGATCCCAAGGAGCGTGGGGTAGGGATTGCTGTCATTGAAAATCTCTATCACTTCGAAATCTGCCAATGCGCTTGTGCCTTAAATGTCATCTATCACTCCTTGTAATCTTCCCATGGGGATAATATTTTGATGATTCGCCATCCTCAATTGAATAGGAGACCATTGTAGAACAAGTCTCTTCATTCTCTTCCATTTTTGTTTCGGAAAAACATTCACATCTGACCCAAGATCCAAAAAAACTTGGTGAATTTCATACTCTCCTATTTGCGCGGTGAGCCTCATCCCACGCCCTATTCTTGCCTTATACTTACCAATTTTCTTGACAACACATGGTCCCTTAGGAGAATTACGAGCACATTTATTGATCAAATGTTGTAATCCTTTTATGCCCTTGCTATCGCATAGCAACTTCATACATGTCTCCAAAAAGGTAGTAAGCATGGATGGGTCCATTTCTTTAGACTGCTTATCTTGACTTCCTGAGGTAGAAGCCTCAGTGAATCTTTTATTTTCTTCTATGAAGGTTTCTTTTGTGGGCTCTAGATCAAATCCGACCTCCTTCTCTGGAGATTTGTAGACCCATTCACTTTCTTTAGGATTCTTCCCCTTATCTTCGCCAGTTTTCATTCCACTACACAACATAATATTCACATTAGGATCCTTTTCATTCCACTACACTACAAAAATAACGCTTCTCATGACCTATCAATTTGCAGAACTTGTAGAAGTGTTGTTGCAGTGACTGTACAAATTTATGCATCAAGTGGCAATTATCTGTCGCATGTTTTCCAGCTACCTGAAAGATAGCAAACCACATCGCAGGCCCTGTACTTGGCCCTACTTGAGCTTCTGGCCTCAGAGGCATCGACCCTCCTACAACATAATTCGGGAAGACAAGGAAATGATCTTTATCATGCCCTTGACTCTTAAATTTCAAACACTAGACTTCTACGCGCAGTTCTGACTGAGTTGCTCTATCCTTCTTCAAACTTTGGAATTCTAGGCAAAGGTTCTACAACTCTACGTCAATCTGCTAAACTCCCAAAGCAACATCTTGAATAGATGTCTGATGCAATATCATCGCAATTTCCAGGGCTTCCACCTGGGTCCCAATCTTTTGTTGTGATAAAGCAACCCTTAGATGAGGCAAGAGAAAAGCCAAAAACCATTCGTTGTGCTACCCATTCGTAAGATTCATGTTAGCTTCATGGATCTTGCACTTCAATCTTTGATCTAGCTCCCAGGGTGTCTCACCAGTCTTCATCATGATCTCCTAGAATCCAACGTTCGATTGCGCTTCAAATTTGGGCCTACTAAATTCCTTATTTAGCGCAGTCTGAATGTCTGCCAACATAGCCGTTGGGTTATTAGTGAGTGCTTAATGTACCATGTTAGCGCGTTTTCCTACAAAGTAGTAACCAAGTTTGATTTCTTCATCTAATCATCTGTAATGCTCTGGGCTTGCCACACAGCCTTTGGGACAAACCAAAACTGGTCTGGGTCTTGATTTCCCATGGCCTTGAAAATGGGCAAATTCACTATATTCACCATATTGAACGGTGGTGGAGGTGGTGACGATGTGGGCGAAGGTGTATGCGGTGGAGGTGAAGATGGAGGTGGTGTGGGTGGATGGGGTATTTGTGGGAACCATCGCCTTATTAACTGGATAACGTTTTGCGGAGAAGCCTGTGTTGCTTCTTCCTCATCACTCAGAGGAGGATCAATCAGTGGGCTATATTCAGGACATGTTCCCCTTCTATCCCTAAATAAATTTCCACTTCGTGTAACTCCAAACATCAAGGTAATTGCATAACCCATTTTTCATACAAGAGCATCTTAATCCAAGTAATATTCAAAGACCTTAAATACTTACCTCGTGATCCTTTGAAGAAGCGTCACTCTACTTCATTTTAGATGATTAAGGTATCGACCATGAACTCTATCACAAAAATCCTTCGAGGACACAATGAAGCCAGTGATCAACAATGTGCACGATCTTATCTTCAGAGGCTTCCAATATCCACACTAACTCTAGGGTCCAAACTATTGGACCGTTAAGCCTCCACCTTCCTTGGCCATCTGCTAATATAGAGATCCACTCGTATAATTTGACCGGGAAGGAGCATAAGAAAATATCATGTATCTCTATGTATAGATACCTATCCAACAACTGTTCTTTCGTCAATCACCTGATTTTGTTTTCTTGTGCCACGAATTCATGGATCTTTCTATCCAACCAATCTTCAATTTCCTTCTTATTTGGATTCTAGTGATGCGATGTAACACATCTCTTTATGCAAATCACGGTCCTAGAAATAGAACCATTTGTTGGCTTAGTGGGTCCTGATCCAGGTTCATAGTTAGGTTTTCCAAACAAATCCCTACACTACTAGCCCTTTCGGCATCAATCTGTGGAGCGCAGACTGAAGTCTGACCTGAAGCAACATGGGGGGATGTTGGAACCAAGTTTCCGCACCCAAAGATGGTTATGATGTTGTTAGATTCCCTAAACCTTCCTTCGTTTAGATCGATAAGCCCTTGAGGCTTATGGATATAATACCCTCTTACCCGTCTCTAGGCCTTTGTGATGGTCTACAATTGTCTTTCGCGGACCCTAAACAAGCGAATCAACCACTTATGCACCTTTGTAATTACTCCTAAGTCCGTTATTACCTAGATCGGCTTAAGTGTTTGATATCTTTAGCATGCATTAAGATATTCTTCACGTAAACATATATTATTACTTGCATTCATATAAAAATGTAAACCATACAGAATCACGCATCAATACAATATTAAATCATAAACCCAAAATTTCATCATAACATAAGCATATTCATTCATAATAGAGGTAAATGGACAAAACACAGATATTTGTAGAATAATTTTTTTATTGATGCTTCAAATTTTCTTATAGACTCAAGACTACCCTGCACACTCAACTGCAAGGGTCCGCACACTCAGTTGCGGACTCTATTCTAGGCCTTTGTGCACAAAACTGCAGAGCCTCTCTTCTACTTTAAGACTCTTTGCTGCTCACTTCAAAGGACCCCTTACATTCATAATCAAATTAATTGAACTGCCTTAGACTCTCTAAGACTCTCCTTTTTATGCAATCCCATAGTCCACAGACCATGGGTAGGTCTATACAAGATGACACAATTTTCATAAAAGAAGGGGAAATCCATTTATGACACTTACTATCTACACGCTCCACGATCATAACTTGTGGAGATTTTACACTTTACATAACAAAAACTTGGGCTTTCTACCCCAAAGTTGACTGCGGGGGACCTTGTCCCAATATGTATTCATTAACACTTCATCAACTAATCAAAACATGTAAAGAGCCATAACTAGAACCAATTATGAAACCATGCTTATAACCAACATATAACTAGAATAGTAACCATGATAGAATAGCAATCAAAGCCACATAATAAAAAGTACAATTACTCATGAAATACAAGAGGAAAATAACTCTTATTAACATATGCACAAGCCAGCCAAGTTAGGGAGCCCATGTACCACTTGACCATAGATTGAGTTGAAATGAATCTTTCTTTCAACCAATCACCTTGGTTCCATATTCCAAGCATGAATGTGGGACTCAAGATAAAAACCAGGGCTTCCCGGATATTAATCCGCCTCCACCCTCAGGATATACTACAATCCAATCAAAACCAGTCAAGGGATTACTATGCTGAAAACCAATACATAAAGAACCAGGGTTTCTCAGAGATTAAAAAACCTCCACCCTTAGGATTTGCCACAGTCTTTACAATACTAGTCAAGGGATTACCAGGCCCAAAGCAAGCTTGAATGCCTCTGAATTTCTTCTCCAATACCCTGATGAATTTTTCTGTCTCCACGCTCAAGCTTGACCATAATCTCACCAAAACTAGTCAAGGGATTCCAACGCCCTATGGGAGTTTTCCTGAGACCACCTCACCTAGTTCCAAAACTGTGTGAAAATCCAAAAACCAACCAAATAAAATAATTCCATCACACCATGGCTATCTAGAAATGGAAAGGCAAGGATGAAATCACTATTAGACATGGAAAAAACCATGCCAATAATAGCAAGAGAAACAAATACACACATGCATGTACCATGCATTCACAAAATAGCTAGGAAGTCACACATGCAACTTGTTACCTATAATTATTTGTTAGGCATTTTATTTTTCATTTTAATTACCCTAACATAAATGATCAACTGAGGTTTGAAATCTATGAGTTCTTCCGATTCAAGTTCCAATAGTTCAGTGCAAGCTTAAGTACATAATGGTCAATCTCTGTATTTTCTAGTCACAACAAACCAAAATGAAGAATCTTATCAAATTTTATCCTTATTGTATTGGAACTTCGATTATTATTCTATTTTAACTATAAATTGATTAACTCAAAATTCACTCAAAAGTAAATAAAATGAATGAACTAAATTTGCAGGCTATTTGAAAACTATAGCACAGACAATTTAAATGACTTGTTCATAAGAAATATGAGGTACTGCATAAGTGATTCAAATTACTATATATATCAAATGAGTCATAATATCAATCACTACTTCACACTACCAATCATTATGCAAACATTGTTAACTTTATTCAAACAAAGCTATTTATAATTGTGACCTAAGAAAGACCTTGTTAGGAAACCAACTCACAAAAAGATAGAAAAGATAGATCAATGCCTTAGAATTTAGCCTCTTCGAGGGGGAAACCTCCTTTACATTACACAAATGAATGATTCTTGGATGATTCAAATGACAAAACCTCCTTTATATATATAGCAGTCTAGGGAGTCAAAATTAACCAAGTCGACCTAAACAATAATAATATAAAGGCACAAAAATAACAATAGAGGGATTCTATGGGGCACAATAATAACAAAATGGGGACAATAGGGGCACAACAATATTAATAAGGGATACAATTACAATAGTAATGGGGTCATCATATAGGGACCTAACACGCCCCTCTACTTCAAAAAAGTGTTGTCCTCAACACTTGAGTAGTTCTGGATGCTTCTGTATAAAATTCTCATCCTCCCATGTGGAATTTTCAGTGGATAAGTTCTTCCACTTAATGAGATACTCCGAAATTGATCTATTTCATAGTTGTCGAGTTCTTGTTTCTATCACTACTTTCGGTTCCAATATAGTTTTTCCTTCCTCATCAAGTTCTAGCAATATTGTCTGCATTGGGCGCTTGTCGCCTATAACCTTCTTTAAACATGAAACATGGAAAACTGGGTGCACTCGAGAAGCTGTAGGAAGCTCCAATTTGTATGCCATAGTACCAATCTTTTGTAACACCTTGTATGGACCATAATTTTTTCCACTGGAAAAATCGTAATCTTTTCATTAATTTGGAAAAAATTACTTGTTGTAGATGCGGATAGCATATGCTGTATGTTTTTTCCAAAATAGCAGTATCTATAGTTTTCTGTACAATATCAAAAAAGAGCAAAAATACATCTCTACGATGTTCTGTGTAGTCATATATGTATGTTGCCACGCAGGGCTATCAGTAGTGTTCATTTTCAGCTATATACAATCAATTCAAAAAATATATATCAGATCAAAAACATGTAATCATGGGCTGGCTGCCCTGTGGTACTGTGCATCTATGTATGGACGGTGGTAATACTGGTATGCATTGTCGCCCCACTGTTCCTGTATCATCCACTCGCCTCTGGGAAGTGTCGTGGCCTCCTTGGATAGTTGGTCGGCATAGTTGTTGTGTTCCCTGTAAATGTGATGGCATGATATATCAGTAAATTGTGCCTTCAATATAAAAATTTCATCCAATATACTGCTGAGTGAGTGTGTATGACATGTGGTGATATTGTTGAACCAATCTATGATAATCTTTGAGTCTCCATATATGTTCAGATGCAAGCAATCATGGTTCAATGAAAAATGTAGAAGATGGCGAAGGGTGATGAGCTCTGCGAAGTTATTTGAACCAGCTCCTAGACCCAGCTTGGCTTTGTAGTTATGCTGTTCATTTTTATAGAGTAGAAAGCCTCCCCCACAGCCTTGCAGTTGGGCAGCACCATCAAAGAATGCCCACGGATGGTTTTGATCAATGTGAGGCAGATCATGCAGTCGGCGTGTCTTAGGCTGCGCAGGCTCTGGTGTTTCATTGAATACAACAATAATCTTTGCAATGAGCTGAGGCCAGTGTATTACTTTATCTTCAAATGTCATACGATTCTGGGCAAGCCAATAGTACCAACAGATGATAATTGGCAGGCTTTGAAGTTTGGAGTTTCGGTGCTGATTGAACCAATTTTCCCATACAAGATTTATGTCCTCGCCCTCCCATCTACCCGATAATTGTATGTCTGAAGATATGGACTGCCAGATGTGGATCAGAATAGGGCATTTCAGGAAGAGATGTACGCTGGTTTCTGCAGCTTGTTGGCATATGATGCACCAAGATGGCCCATGTACAGCTCGGCGCATGAGGTATTCGCCCGTAGGGACAATTCCCTTTAGAATGCACCAAAAAAATAATTTTTGTCTAGGAGGGGTCGTGAGCTTCCAGATGGAATTCCACCAAAAGGAGATGTGATCCGGGATCTTGTGAGAGATAAGGGAGAGATATCCGTCTTTTGGGGTGTAGATACCATGTTTAGAGGGATACCAAATGAGCTCATCGGGACCCTGTTTGATTCTGATGTGAGCTTCAGTAAGAGCAGAGGTGTATGACCGCCAAATTTGGTGCCATTGTGGCGGAATGTTGATCTGGGCCGCAGTTTTCCAACACTGTTCAAATATGGAGGTGTTCTGCTGATCTGCAATGTTTGCAATACAAGTGATCCCTCGAGTGTGTAGGTACTGGATGAGTGCTTCCGGTAGGATTTGTCTGCCCCCACTATCATTCCAAGGGTCCAACCCTACCCTGACCTGAGTGCCATCATTGATTCTCCAAATCAAGTTTTCTCTGATGAGGGGTAACGTATGTAGGAGTGCTTTCCAAACTGAGGAGATCCCAGTTTTGGGCCAAGAGGGGAGGCAAATCCAATCCATAAGCTAATGGGGCCATATGTATTTATGGTATACCATGTGAGTCCACAGATTTTCCCCAGTGATAAGGGTCCAACCCATCTTTGCAGCCAAGGCCTGTGCAAAGGATGGGAGATCCTTGAGACCCCATCCTCCCCATTTCTTGGGAATGGCGATCCTCTTCCATCTGATCCATGCGAATATGCGCTTCTCTGATGCCCCATTCCATAGGTACCTATTACAGGTTTGCTGTAATCTAGATAGGATATTGCGAGGGATCCATGTCAATGCCATCCAGAAGACCGGGGTGGCTTCCAAAACAGCCTTAGTCAGGACCAGCCTTCCTGCTCGAGATAGATAACGGTGGCTCCAAATGTTTAACCTCTTTTCCAACTTGGCCACCAGCCAAATCCAATCAGCTATTTTTGGACTGATAGGTTTGATCCAAAATCCCAAATACTTTAGGCCCTGGTCCAGGGGATGTAGGCTGTAAGGAAATATCTGACGAGCCAGATGTGATTCATTTACAAAGGTTCTGACAAGGATGATAGATGACTTTGAATGATTTTCCAGCATCCTAGTGGCTGATGAAAAAAGAGTGATGATCTTTGAGAAGGAGCGCGAGTCCCGGATACTACCATCTAAGAAGATCATAACATCATCCACGAATAGGAGATGTGTTAGGAACCAGTCATCTGATATTTTGAGGCCGCAGAAGTCTCCATTTCTCTTAGCAGATTCAATGAGGCAACTGAGACTGTCCATGACTATAAGAAAGAGGAGAGGAGACAGGGGACACCCCTATTTGAGACCCCGCTCAGAATGGAAGAAAGGTGTAGCCGATCCATTTATCAACACACTGAAGGATGGGGTGGAGATACAAGCCATAATCCATGTGATGAACTGATGAGGGAAGCCCAAATGAATAAGGAGCATTTTGATGTATAACCATCTTACCCTATCGAAGGCTTTGGCCAAATCAATTTTTAAGATGATGGCTTTATGCTGTTTTTTCCATATGGAGTGGAAAGCCTCCTGTGCAACCCCAATGGCTTCATGTATCTGGCGATTTTCCAAGAAGGCGAATTGTTGAGGGGCAATGTGGCGAGACAGAATGGGATGCATGCAATTTGCAATGATTTTTGAGATAATTTTATAAAGAACGTTGCAGAGGGAGATGGGGCGGTACTCATCAAATGAGGAGGGGGAGTCAGACTTTGGTATCAAGGCTATGAAGGTGGAGTTGATGGCGTTATACATGGAGCCGGACAATCTGCATTCCTCTACAACCTGAAGGAGGTCCGATTTGATCATCTCATAGAAGGCAATGTAGAATTCGATGGTCCATCCATCTGGTCCCGAGCTGCGTTCCTTTTTGAACCACTTGATAGTGGTCTCGAGTTCTTCAAGGGACACAGGATCAAATAGACTCTCGGCTTCCTCTGCATTCACAAATCTGGGAAAATGTCCTGCAATGTTGATGATATCAGCAAGGTTGGAGCCCAGGGGTTGTTTATATAGATTTCTGAAATGTGCAATTCCCATCTGAGCTAGTTTATTGAAGGTATCTGCCACTCCACCCTCAGGCATGGGGAGGTTCCATATGGTGTTACTGACTTTTCTTCCTTTTGCATAATTATGAAAAAAGCAAGAATTATCATCCCCCACCTTAAGCCAGATAGCTCTACTACAAAGTCGAGTAGATTGTTCCCTCTCCTTAAGGATCTTTTGCTTCTGTTTTTCTAGCTCCACAAGGTGTGATTTGTCTGTCTCCGATATGAACCCAAGCCCTCTTTCATTAGTGAGGTTGGTGTGCTCCTCTTCTATACGTAAGAGATCAAAGACCTCCTTCTTGTATTTGTTCCTAGCCCATTTGATCGAGAGCTCCTTGAGATGTAATAGATTCGTACAGAAACCCTTAGCCAGGGAGTCAGCTCGGTCTATCGGATGTAAAGGCCAGAAATCCGATACTAGTTTGATATATGCAGGGTCCTGAAGCCAACCATGATTGGATTTAAATGGTTCCTTTGGCTTTTTATTTTGGCCATTTATTTCCAAGTAGATGGGATGGTGGTCAGATATACCCCCATTCCCCACCCATTGTCTGAAATGATGTAGTCTTTGTAGCAATGTTCCCTTCATCAGGAATCTGTCAAGTCTGTGGGCTAGGGCTGCATCACCGATCCTTCTGTTCCTCCAGGTGGGAAGAGGCTTGATCATGGGCACATCACTCAAGTCATGCCTATCCAATAGGTATGTCATGAACGCTGTCAAGGGGTTTATTTGTGCAGAGGCTCCCCATGATTCCCCATAACCTAGGGAAAAATTTAGGTCCCCCCCAATGATAAGGTGTTCGACTGATAAAATAGATAATCCCAAAAGGTTATTCCAGAAGGATTCTCGCTGCTGGCATGGCCCGTATATATTGATAACCCTAAGGGTGGTGACCAAGTCCGCAGAGAAAAGATCAAACCCTAGAAAGCCAGGTCCACCCCAAGAACCTTGTGCTTTGATGGTGGCAGGGTTGAATCCAATGGCTAAACCACCCGATCGGCCTGTAGAATCCATAGCTGTGAATTGCCAACCGGGAAAGATAGAGGATAGTGCAACCGTAATGGATTCCGAAGGCCCTAGGGTTTCTTGGAGTAACATGATATCAACTGTAGAAGATTCATACAGTCTCTTAAGGGCTAGTTCTTTGAGGCACTAGCCAGGCCTCTGCAGTTAAATGAAAGGCACTTCATGGGGGAAGGTGTCCCGGGTATGGACCATAATATTTTGGTGATAATTTATTATCCTTCTTAGCTTGCTTGAGGGACATTTGTTTATATGGCTATAGCCGTAGGAATACCCAGTCACATACATCAAAACTTCTTTTGCTACAATGTTGATTTGCCTATTGTTTCATTCTATTCTGCGCCAACACGAGGTTATCCTTTAAGCGTTGAAGGACTTGTTTTTGATGCTTGATGTGATGTTCCACTTCTTAAACCTTAGAATTTTCTCTTAAATATGACATGGTGGATGGTGGATGATATCCATAAAGTACCATAAATGGGGTCATTTTTGTTGCTATATGGAAGGAAGTGTTATACCAACATTCAGCCAAAGGTAACCATTTGACCCATTGTGTCTGTTTATCAGATACAAAGAAACGAAGATATCCTTCCAAACATTTGTTTACTATCTTAGTTTTCCCATCAGATTAAGGATGATAATATGAGATATGAGCTAACTAAGTACCAAGACAAGAAAATAATTATGTCCAAAAATTTCCAGTGAAAATGAGATCTCTGTCACTTACAATAATCTTTGGGTTTCCATGTAGCTTTTGAATTGTTTCCATAAATGCAGTAGAAACTGCATTGACTTTAAATGGATGTGATAATGCACAAAAGTGTGCATACTTGGTAAGTCTGTCAACTACCACCATGATGACACTCTTTCCCTCAAACTTGGGCAAACCTGTGATAAAATCCATTGAAACCTCCTACCAACGTTGGCTTGGAATGGATAAAGGTTGTAATAGACCCGGGGTCTTAATTGTTTCAACTTTATTTATTTGGCAAACCAAACATTCCACCACAAACTTTTGAATATTTGATTTAAGGCCATCCCAAAAAAATTCCTTCATAACCCTATGGTAAGTTTTTAAAAATCCTGAGTGCCCTCCTAAAAGTGTGCAATTCCATAAGAATCTTTTGTTTGAGTTGGGAATTCTTACCTATGTATCAGTGATCTTTGTACCAGAACGAATCATTTTTCCAGCTAAATGTATCAGATCTACTGGAATCTTGTTGTAACTTTTGAATCAGTGCCCATACTTCTTCGTCATTCTTGCATTGATCCCTTGCTTTGTTTATCCAATTTGGTTGGATAATAGAAATGGCACACAACAATGCTTCCACATCCTCATCCATTCTCAAGAGTGCATCTGCCACCACATTTTGCTTCCATTTTTTGTAGATGATTTCAAAGTCATAACCCAACATCTTTGTGACCCACTTTTGTTGCTCTTCAGAGGATAATATTTGTTCTAAAAAGTATTTAAGGCTATCATGATCTTTTTTTACCTTGAAGTGTCTTCCCATTAGGTAGGGTCGCCATTTCTTAAGTGCATGGAGTATTTCCAACATTTCCTTGTCCTAAATAGCTTTGTGTAAAAACTTTCCCTTGATTGGATGACTTTCAAAAGCAATGGGTCTTTCATATTGCATTGAAATAGCACCAATTCCATTTCCTAAAGCATCACATTCCACAATAAAGGTTTTTGTGAAGCCCGGTGTAGCTAAGACTGGTGCTTGGCACATTGCCTCTTTAAGATGTTCGAAGGCCTTTGTTGCTTCTGGAGTCCATGAAAATGCATCTTTCTTCAATAATGTTGTTAGAGGTGCTGCTATTCTCCCATAATTCTTAACAAACTTGCGATAATACCCTATTCACTTGCGATAATACCCTATTTATGGATGTGGGGATTTTCCCTTCCTTAAGGGCTTTAATTTTGCTAGGGACTGCCTTAACTCCTTCATGAGATACAATATGACCCAGATATTCCACCTCTTGTACTCCAAAGAGACATTTGGATCTTTTTGAATATAATTGTTTCTCCTCTAATAGTTGCAGCACCCTGTCAACATGTTCAACATGATCCTTCCAAGACTTGTTGTAGATTAGTATATCATCAAAAAATACTAACAAAAATTTTCTAAGGGTTTGAAAGTGGAATTCGTCAAACCTTGAAATGTAGAAGGTGCATTGGTAAGGCCAAGAGGCATGACCAAAAATTCATAATGACCCTCATGAGTTCTAAATGCTATTTTCGGAATGTCTTCAGTCTTCATTCTGATTTGATGATGTCCTGAATGAAGATCCAAACACATATTTCATTAAATTTGGAAAAAAATTATTATAGGTGCAACACTAGAATTGAGTTATTTGGTTATTTTTAAATTCTAGATCCATTGTATAATTCAAAATTTAATGAAATATGTGTTTCCAACTTGGTGAAGTAAATTGATCCATGCAATTCATCCAGTAATTTATCAATGACAGGAATGGGACAATTATTTTTAATAGAGCTTGTTGAGCTCCCTATAATCTGGACACATGTGCCATGGTCCATCCTTCTTGTGCACCAATACTACTGGAGCAGAGAAAGAACTTTGACAAGGTTGAATTATACCAGCCTCTAGCATTTCTGCAACCATATGTTCAATTTCACTCTTTTGGGCATAGGGATATCTGTACGTCCTGATGTTTGGAGGATCACCTCCTGGAATTAGATGAATAGCATGATCATGATCATGAATAGGTGGGAGACCTTTGGGAGTCTCAAATACCTTGGAATGATTGTTCAAGACTTTTTGGAGATCTAGAGAAATAGATGATTCCGATGTGGAAACATCTAGC
>APFE031014682.1:1109-14234 GCA_000404065.3 Pinus taeda
ATGAGGAATGAATGGGGGCTTTATTCTTTTCATTCCTCACCTTAACCTCACTCTAACCTCACCCTAACCCACCCCTTTTATGCTAAGTTAACATAAATTAAAAAAAAAAGATGTTTTTTTGCCTTGCGTGCGGCCTCTTTCCCGAAGCGTACGGAAGCGTATGCTTCCTCTGAAGCACCACGCTTCTGAGGCCTGAAGCGCCATATGAAGCGCGCTTCAGAGGCCTGGAAGCGGCGCTTTTGTACCGCGCTTCCAAATTTCCAGGAAGCGGCAAAAAATGCCGAAGCAGTGCTTCCGTATGGGACGTGCTTCGGGGCTTGGAACCGGGGGGGGGGTGCTTCGTGCAACATTGGCCCAAAGACTAGGGTGTCTTAAAACCAACTCTCTAAAGCTAGGAAGTGGACAAAACAAGGGGTAATAACCTCAATGTGTGGGTCTTCAAGTAGCGCACCTAGATAAAAGAAGGGGGTCAACTACCATGTCATCTGTAATTGTTGTAACAACCTATGACTTTGTGTAACCATTTCTTAGGAGTCCTCATGTGCCTAAGCGAACTCCCATGCGTATTCAAAGGAGGGAATAATCATGCATGTGTGAGAATAAGGTGTCCAATTAGGCAAGTGGCCATCTTTGAGTGGTCCACTATGATGATGTGGCATCCTTGTTATTGTCTAATGTAATATTCCTAACGGAAAATTTTACAGTGATAACGAAAACATGTAATACAATTCAACACAATTTTTCAGTAAACACCCAACAAACTAGAAATGCTCCAAGCACGCCAAAATGGGCAATTTTTATTAAATATATCTGCTAGAGTACAATATGAAATAGGAAGAGTGCACCTGGGCTTGCACAAGGCAAGCTACAAGCCTCAGGTGGATGCTTTATCGTTGCCCAATTGCTGCTGGAATTTTCCCTCTCAAAATTTGCGCTGACCTTGTATTTTCTACACTGCTGGCTGTGTTGAGACCCTGGTGTGACCCCTCCAAATTGCCCACAAAATTTTGATAAATTATTTTTGGAATCCATGTCAAAAACCCAAAAAAACCCAGAAAGGGTTTTCCTTGGTTTTGATGCTCCAAAATGGACCCCAAAATACTTGGCTCTCCTTCACTGGCAAAAATTCAAAACTGTGACAGATGCAGAAATGTTTGACCCCCAATGATGGGAAAATTCTCCACAATTGAACTCCAAATCAACCCCAACAAACCCAACTCTCAAAACCCCTTCACAAGCCTCCCCAAAAAGGTTTCTCTGCAATGACTACGTAGTCTGTGGAGAGGATGACGTAATCTCTCCTTTAGGAAATCATCTTGCTGCTATGTGGTGAATTTTTCCCCTGCAAACCTTCCTCTTCTGCCTGGAATTTGATTAGAGAATGCTCCAGCTCCAAACTCCAGCTCTTTCCTCCTAAAATCGATGCGTGGCTCCCTGAACTGTGTCCTAGCTAGCCCATAAATTGTACCACTTGTGTGGCCCTCTCTCCAGCTCCAATGTTAATGCGATATCCTTCCTAGGGTGGCACTCGAAGTCCACCGTAGAAAAGTTGAGCTTCCTCCTTGGGAAACTCTTGTGCTGAACAACACTATGTGATTTCGCTAAACAGCTAAAGCAACAATTCAATTGTCAAGTTATCAAAAGGCCCCAAATGATGTTGCCTCCCTTTTATTTATAATTTCCGCTCCTTTCCTCGTATGGATCCCCCCTCACTTAGGCAATTCGAACTATTTACTTGGCCATACGAATTTCCCTCCAACAAGAAGCGCGTATTACTAGAGTCTAGGAGAGGTGGCCCCCACATTCCAGTAAGTGCTGAATTTCGACCCCATGTCCTAAGTGCTTTTCCTCCAAAATTGCCTTATGCCCAAAACTGACAAAAATGACAAAATTGAGATATTATTAGCAAAATTATTTAGGAAGGGACATTACACCTAATGTTGTTAAAAATTCTAGTGCGTTGACTTGTATCTCAATGAAGTACATGAAACCTAAGAAAAATGGTACGGATCAAATGTTGATAGATATATGGCCAAGTATAGGTATATGGACCCCAATGCAACAACACAAATCCCAATGTAGTGTCATGGATTTTGAGGCATGGCACATGGACCCTGTTACCACAAAATCTAGCAGGCCCTAAGAAGGGAAACCCTATAGGACAAAAGGCTAGACCAAATGATAACATTGGGATAATGATCCATTGTCACCATAGTTAATGTCCCTTGTTCTTTATAAACTTTCACTGATGGGAGGAGTTTGGGTGGAAGGAAATCACTTAAGATAGATAGATCAATGATTAGGTATGATGTGATTTCAGAAAGCCCATTCAAGGAGAGACACAACAATGGTTCAATGCTTCAAAGAAGCTAAAATCCCGCATTGGGTTTTTCTGAGGACAATTGTCCAAAAATAACTGTGTCAAAATTCTTGTTTGTGTGCTAGAATTTCTCATTATTTTATTTTGAGCAGTATTTTTATGGTGAAAATTGCAGTTGTGATTTTATTCGTTGTTTGCCATAGCAAATAAATTGCATAATCAAATTTACAGTTAGAAGAATATTTTCCAGTTACTGCAATAGATACAAATTTCACACATAGTAGACTTGTTCCATACATAAGTGTTTGCATTCCATTCTTCCCATGGGATGGATTCGCAGGAGATCATGAGTTTGTATCCTATTGACGGAGTGTCATTCTTAGTCAGGAGAGTAATACAACAGGGACCCTTAGACATGAGGGATACCACATGCTCTAGTTGGCAGTGGAATATAGGCCGACAACTCTTCAATATTCCATCCCAGCATCAACAGAGTGGGAGTGACGTTGGTCTGTGCCACGGTTTGGATTGGAGAGAAGTGATGAGTTGGTATTCGATTGATGGAGCAACATCTATAGCTGGAGGCAGAGCACAGTTAGAGCCTTGGGATAAGGGCGCTGATGATTGGCCACGGTGGCATTGGGATCCAGGAGGATTTGTTGATGGTAGGGAGAGTTAGAGTTTAGTATGGGATCCCAGCATTAAGGGGTTCGTTCATGGTTGAGTGGGACAAAGGCATGGTATCACCCAGTTGTTTGTATGGGATCTAGGTATTAATTCTCAGTTACAGTGGAAGGCCAGATTGGTTGACAGATATCGATTGCTTGAGGGAAATTATTCTTGGGGCGGGAGGGTTTGTGATGTTGTTGGTTTCCCTTATGGCATGATCAGGATGGACTTCTAGGGTTAGAAGCAGTTAGGTCACATGAATAGGTTTACTCCATTAGTGGGCCCATGGGTTGGATTGGAGAGAAGTGATGAGTTGGTATTCGATTGATGGAGCAACATCTATAGCTGGAGGCAGAGCACAGTTAGAGCCTTGGGATAAGGGCGCTGATGATTGGCCACGGTGGCATTGGGATCCAGGAGGATTTGTTGATGGTACGGAGAGTTAGAGTTTAGTATGGGATCCAAACATTAAGGGGTTCGTTCATGGTTGAGTGGCACAAAGGCATGGTATCACCCAGTTGTTTGTATGGGATCTAGGTATTAATTCTCAGTGGCATTGGAAGGCCAAATTGGTTGACAGATATGGATTGCTTGACGGAAATTAATCTTGGGGCGGGAGGGTTTGTGATGTTCTTGGTTTCCCGTATGGCATGGTCAGGATGGACTTCTAGGGTTAGAGGTAGTTAGGTCACATGAACAGGTTTACTCCATTAGTGGGCCCATGGGCTTCAGGAGGGGCTTTATGGGGTTTTTTAGGATTTTTTATGGGATTCGTGGAAGCCCAGGTCCACAATGATGAACCTAATGAAGTTGGGCCTCTCATTCAAGAAGGGATGCTAAATAATGTGCTTTATGAAGATCTAGAGAATGTGGACATTATTACTTCCCTTGAGTTTGACATTTGTGGCTTCTTCCACATAAACAAGGGAATATGGGATATCAACAACCATCAATTCGACAGTGACCCTATTCATGATATTGACAAGGAGGATAAGTTAGAGTTAGTTTTTCCTTTCTCTACCTATCGATAACTTTGAAAGGGAGTATAATCATATTCCCTTGTGGGAAGGATGGTGGGAGGTGATTGGCTGTTGTTTTGACAAAGGTCCAATCTATGATCGATGATGGCATCAATAAGGGACTTGTTTATCCTTGCCTTTCTTATGATCCTAGGAATATATTCGAGTCATCCACGAACCATTCCCTCATCCCTTTTCATATGATCACTAATGAGAATGAGTCTTTTGCCCCTCCTAAGTATGATCATGGGGAAAAACAACTCATTGACCATGATTGTTTTTGCTAGCCGTCTCCTTTTTCTTCCCATCATGACCTTAAGGCAACCATGAAGCAGGACATTATTATGAAGGACCATGGTAGGGATGACATGCCTAAGGTAGCATTGCATCAAAAGTTCATGAGCTTGATTGTTGATATTTTTATCTTTTGGCTAGAGGAGAGGATCCAATGGTGCAAGTTACATCCCTCTTTTCCTTCCTCATCCATGATCTTTCATACATGGTCACTTTATTTTCTTACTTACACCCTTGTGACCTAGAACATGAGTATGTAATGTCCCCAATCTTGATTTTCCGCATTAGAGCTGATTTTGGAAAGAAGAGATATTTTCGGCATTGGGACATAGGAGGAAAAAGGAAATTTACAACCTTAGTGAAATGTGGGGCCACAAGGAGAGAGGATTCCACCCAAAAGAGAATTTGCACTAGTGAGAAGGAGAGGAGAGAGAAGAGGTGCAAATTTGGAGAGAGAGGGGCCACCAAGGGAAAAGGGGTGCGAAATAGGAGAGAGAGAGAGAGAGTGGGGACCACAAAGGAGAGAAGAGGCCAACAAATTATAAATAGAGCTTGAGGGCCTCACTTTTGGCATCTTTGGTTATTTTAACTCCTTAACACAAGTTCTCTTGAGCTGCTTAGCCAAGACTACCAGTGCTGTTTAGCACAACGAATTTCCAAGCATGAATTCCACCTCTACCTTCGGTGAACTTCGAGTGTCACCCTAGGAGACCAAGGAGTCCATCCTAGGGCTTCTCTAGGAGCTACATTGCAGACTATTTTCAGTTGGTGCGTACTTTTCTAAGGGTGTAGAAGGTGAATTCATGGGGTTGAATAGTGCCATCAAGAAGTGGTGGTTGGGATTGAGATTTTACAGGAAATCAACCCATAAGAAGAGCAAGTTTTCCTTGTCAATTTGTAGGACTAGAGGTGTAGCATTTTGGAAGGATGAATTGTCCCAATTTGGGGCCTGCGCAGGGGTTACTTGGCATTTTCAACGCAGTCATAGAGAGCAGGAGAGATAAGGAGATTTGGGGAGGAGACGTTTGTAGATACAAGAGGAGAATTTCTAGCCAAGAATTTTGGGGATACTATAGATTTCCTTCCTATAGCTCACATTGGCGACCAGTAGGGCCATACACACTTCTTGGGGTCACTAAGTGAAGTTGGAATCTATTAGAAAATCGGTAAGGGAAAAATATTTTCTCTTGTGGATAATTACTTGTGATTTATTTGAGTTCTTATTATCTATATTATGTTATTTTATCTTAGTTTCATCAGGCAATTACCAAAAGCAAAACACGAAGATCAAGGACACGAGATGTAGGCACTCATCCAGGGCTAAAACCCCTTTATAGGGGAAAAATTCAGTCAAAGAACTCTTCCTTCAGTAATTCAAAATGAGATAGACCAAGATCTTAGACCTACATACCTTCCTCCTCCACCAAGTCAGTCTTCCAATAAGATATAACAACCTTCACTAGTCTCTTTTTGTCCTACAGGTACAACCCAACATCAACCCAGAAATTTCGGCCCCAGCTTCACCAGAATTTTGTCCCAACTTTAGATTTTCAGCCTCCCAGCTACTGCAAAATTTCGACCCTCCAACAACACTCCAGAACTTTGCATGTGTGGGATAGGAGAGAGAAATTTTAGTTTCTTTTGCAAGGTGATGCCCTCCTTCTTTGCTAGATTCTTCCTTCTTGTCCCTTGAATTTCGCCCATTTTCCTTTCCTAGAAGTTGCAGTTCGAACTTGATGAGATGATGCTCCAAATGAAGTTGCGTTGTGGCCTTTATATATGTGATTCTTCCCCTCAGTTAGGCCGACTTGTCCTTCTTTTAGGTCAACTTGGTGGAGGAGGCCTAATTGACCTAGTTTATATTAAAATAATTTTCTTTCTTGACAAATAAATCCCAAGAAGAGTTCTTTACATTATGACATGAAAAATGACACTTAACATAAACCCTAGAAGCCTACAATGGAGGCTTTGACCTATAAACAATTGGCCCAAGCATGCAACCCATGTTTTAATAAATCAATTTTTTTAATAATAAAATTATTTTTTCTTTCTTTTTGACAAATATATTACATCGTGATTCAAATATAATTATGAAGATCAACACTAGTTACATTCTTCAGCACTCCCTATTAACTAGGGAGGTATTCATAATTACATATATATCATGGAAGATCTCAAAATGAACTACGAAGAGTTCTAGCACACTCAGTGTCATGGACTAGATATTTGACCAGGGTATTCTATTCGGGTAGGACTTGGGGGACTCAAAATTTAACCAACTCTAAGTACCATCAATATTTTAAGCTGTTCCATCAACCCAGGGATCTAGGTGTATCTAAGGCTGAACCTCCATGACCAACGCCCCCTCCCTCTTTGGGATCTAGACATCAACACATAGCCCAGCTAGATGTCCTCCCAAGCATTTTTCCATTAGATGCTTCATCTCTCCCTAATAAACTAGATATATCCATTTGTCCAAGAATGCTTCCCAAGTGTTCATCCTTCTTTATGGAGAGATTTATCTATTCAAACACAAACCCCAATCAACAATAAACTTTCAAATATACAAACAAGTAAACAAAAACCTCTGGGGTCCTCATTCATTCAGATGTTGCTTATATCATCCTCAAGTTAACCATATATAATTTTTTGGAAGCTTTCTTCTTCTTTTATTTCTTTAGTAGCACCAAATATATCTTCAAATCTTCTCAAGTCTTTTGTCTATAGTACTTTTGCTTACTTCAAGGTATTCACTGTCATAATATGCCCTCCCTCTTAATTGGGGAGATATACCCTTTCTTCTATCTAGGCTCCCTCTCAACTTGGAGAGATCAACAACTTCATAACATCGGAAGAACTTCATTCTTTTAAGGCTTCATCTTTCTTATTGTTAGAAATAAAAGAGGCAGGAAGATTTTGTTTATGTTGATAATTACTTGTGAGATTTATATGTTCTTATTAACTTTCTTGTGTTCTTTTATCTTAGTTCATCAAGAAATTACCAAAACAATAACACAAAGATCACAGACACTAGATGTAGTCGGATAGCCAGGGCAAAACCCAAATCTAGGGGAAAACCCAGTTAATAACTTTTCCCTCAATAGATTCACGAGATAATCCAAGATTCTTGACCTAGACACAAACTTCCTCCACACCAAGTCAACCCTTTCTTCCTTTTGTAGATGATAACCCTTTCAGCAACAACTTCAACTTAGCAGCAACAACAAAACTTTGATCTAGCAGAACTTCGCCCCAACAGTAGCCTAGCAAAATTTTTGATCCAACAATTACTCTAGCAGAAACTTCGATCCAACAAAGACTTTGATCCAGCAGAATCCTTGACCCAGTAAAAACTTTGATCTTCCAAAAGTAACCCAGTAATTTCACACGTGAGAGAGATGTTCCAGAAATTTGATCTTCCAACAATTCTTCTCCTTCTCTTGGAATTTCACACTTTTTTTGCCTCCTTATCTTGGATATCGAACTTGTGAGAGAGATGTCTCCAAATGAATTCAAATTGCTTGTATATATACCCTTTGGTGAGGTCGAATATACCTTTTCTGCCTCCTTATCTTGGATATTTAACTTGTGAGAGAGATGTCTCCAAATGAATTCAAACTGCTTGTATATGTACCCTTTTGATGAGGTCGAATTACCTTGTTTGAGGCTGACTTGATCTCCTTGAGGCTCACTTGGTGTGGAGGTGAAAAAGAACTTATTTGACTCAATATTAAATCTTTTTACATGATTCAAAAGCCCAAGAAGGGTCTTTTTCAATGGACAATGACTCTAATGACTCAAGATAAAATCTAGAAGTCCTAAGTGGGGACTTCCACCTAAAACATGATGACCCAAGCATGAAATCCACGCTTTAATAAGTCATAACAATAATAATAAAAAATATTTTTCTCTTTTGATAAATATTTCTTTATGACTCAAATACAATTATGAAGACTAAACCTATTTACATTCTTCAACACTCCCTCTTAACTAGGGAGGTATTCATACATACATATACAAGTACATGGAAGCTCTCAAAACACATGAACCATGAAGAGTTTAGGCACCTACGGTGCCACAGACAACTTTAGAATTCATAAAGCATCTAACAACTTTAGAATTCATATGTTAGGCTTCTATTAGGATTTAATGCAAACCTTAGATTCCATCTTTCAGATACTAATCCTTAGATGTCAACAATCAAAACCAATCACAACACAATCTAAGGTTTCAACGATATGACCAACTTCTACTAGAGTTTGTTATAAACCCTAGATTTTATCATCACATTTGAAACAATATCATGACATCATATCCTAGAATAACAAACTTCTACTAGGGCTTAGTTACAACCCTTAGAACTTACGAACATCACCAATTAGGTTAGCATATATACATATCTAGGATTTCATAATCATGCACAAGCATATCAACATTCATTAGGTAAGCCCAAGACACAAACATCAATACATTTAAAGCCAGACAAATAACGATCTTGATTAGGCTAGGGTTTTGATCAGATAGACAAACATACACCCAAGGTTTCAATCCTAGGAGCTTACTCTCGATACGTAAGTGTTTTACTCATAGACCCTAATTTACCAAAACTTGAAGGCCTAGGAACACATTACCATCCAACCCTAAAGGAATAGGGTTTCCATAATAATGACATTACCATCAAAACCCCAAACATCAAAATAATAGTATTTCTAGATTCCATGAGTAACCCTAAGTAGACTAGGGTTTTCACATTAGCATTGACATACCCCTTAGGTTAGGGTTTTACAGAGAACCTTTTAGGGTCCCACAAACATAATGATTTTAATGTGGGTAGATTCAATCTAATGATCAATCACCCAAACGAGAATCCTTATGATTCAAAGGTCCTAGACATAACACTTTTTAGTAATGTAAAGCAAATTTATTAGAATGAATGGATGTACCTTTGTCTTGAAGAGAACACAACTTAGGGTCTAAGAAATACCTTTGAGTCGCTTTTTGGACAAACCTTATAGGACATCAATTCCAATAGAACTTCTATCATGCTTTTTCTTGTGAGTTCTTCTCCATAGCCCTTGAGCATTTTAGCAAGATTTTCCTAAACAAGGAAAATATAAAAGAAATGTTATTAACATCTAGTGTAAATACATCTAGATAGGAAAAAGGAAAACCAAATATAAAGATAATAGTAAGATACTTATCTTTGGAAAATTGGTGAGGGATCCCTCTTAATCCAATCTCGAGGGATACCTAAAACTTTTAACAAAACAATTCAACAATATCTTTCCAAAGAATGTTAAACCTACAAGTGCTAGAAATCAAAATACAAGATAATTCAAAAACTTAGAGTAGAAGGGCTTAGTAGTATAAGTCCTTTATTTCCAATTCTTCAGTCTTGTGCTTCTTTGAAGATCCTTCTTTGACAATATTTGCATGACCCCTATTCTCTTTTTATTTCTCGGATTCTCAGGACAATCGCTTTTACAGTGACCCATTTTGTGACAATTGTAGCATTCGATTTTGGATAGGTCTATTTTCCTTCTAGGCCTTTTAGATTGCTTGAATGATCCTTTGTTCTTGTGATGAGCGAAATATGCATTTGAAACATTCTCCTCTTCATTCTCTTTGTTGCTTACTAGAGAAATTTTGACTTCTTCCTGACTGCATGCATTCCATATTTGTTTGAATGTAGGAGTTTCCTTCCAACTATTGAGCCCTGATGAGAAGGCACTCCAATATGTTGGTAATCCTAGAAGTGCAGTGATTACAAGCTCCTTTTCAGGTACTATCTCATCAATTGCCTAGAGTTCATCTTTTAATCTAACTATTCTTATAAAGAAGGATGCCACAATGTCTTCCTTTGTCATCTTTATAGATTTCAGTTCATTCTTAAGACTTGCTATTTGACCAAGATTTTTGATTGTGAATAATTTGGATAATGCCTCGTACATTTCTTGAGCAAAATCTATGTTGGATATGTTGATTTGGCGTAGCATCGGATGTGCTCTAGCCACGAAAATTGGTGGAGAGACTAAGGCACATGAGATCTCCAATACCCAGAAAGGGTTTGGGCAAATTCTAAACATTTTGGGAGATATTAAAATAATTAATATTTTTAATGGAGTCCCTAAGTCTAAACTTAAGGAAAATAAAATATTAATGTGAATTAATATAAAACTGTGTTAGAATGGTCCAAAAGTCATGGATCAAGCCAGATCTAATCTTAGTCGTTGATAAGGGGCTTAATTTCGGCCATTGATTTGTCAACGAGAAAAGTATAAGAGGAGGTTTGAGGGTCACTTGGAGAAAACACCAAGAGATCAAGATTTCAACTTTCTGGGTCTGGGTTTGCTGAGAAAGTTGAGAGAGTGATCAGAGTTGCAGCTGAGGGGTAGTGAATACAGAAGAAAAGAGGCAGAGAGACAGTATCGAGAGGATCAACGCAAAATCTAGGAGAGAGGGATGCAGAGCCAGCTAGGGCCCACGCAGAGGTAGCCAAGAGCCGCGCAGTGCCTCAGAGAGCCAACGTGGGTGACGCAGAGGGCCAGAGGGCTGACGCAGGGGTTATTGGGCTGATGCAGGGTTTATTGGGTTGACACAGGGGTTATTGGGCTGACACAGGGCCAGAGAGAGACTAACGCAGTCCCTAGAGGTTGACGCTGGGGTTTCGTGGGGCAAATTGGAGCTGTGGAGCTGCCAGAGTGTTTATCTGGGGTTTCAGCCAAAATATCTGCTTCCGGGTAGAGAGGTACTACTGCCAAGATTTTTCTCTGTTGGGTGAGCCGGATTTGGCACCCAGATTGTATTATGAAACTGCTTAATAAATCAAACCCTCAGTCGCTGCACTAGTTTTCCCGCATTGGGTTATTCCGAGGACATTAGTCCAAAAACAATGGTGTCACTTGTGTGCTTGTTTCTATTTCCTTCAGTTGATGATCTGTAGTGTGTTGAGCATGCATTTGTATTTATTTCCCATATTTACATGGTAAATAACTTGTTAATTAACAAAACAAGTAGGTAGGAATAAATCAGTAAAGTGCATGAAGGGTTTCTAATGTGTCAGACTTAGAAATTCCAACAAGATATATATGGGATGAGGTTATCCTTTATTCCATCCACTATTAGTGTCATGGTCAATATTTCTGTTTCCTTGAACTTTACCTTTTTTGCATCACTTGACTCATTAGTAGGCTTTTTTTTACTTTTCCTTTGACTAAATCCAATACTTTATTCTTCTTGAGGATGAGGTCTATCCTCTTCTTCCATTCCATGTAGTTGGATGCTCCTAATTTGTTTTCTCCCTTCATTGAGTTAGACATTGTCCTTGAAGATGGTAGACTTGACTTCTTATATGATCCTTTTGATGATCCTTATTCAGACTCCTTATTCTCCTCTTAATAGATCTTCAAGTTGCATTTTCCTATCTTCTTCACCTTAGCTCTAAAACCACGTTAGAAAATCAGAAAGACATATTTTCTTTATGTTGATAATTACTTGTGAGATTCTTATGTTCTTATTAACTTTCTTATATTTTTCTTTTATCTTAGTTCATCAAGCAATTACCAAAACAATAACACAAAGATCACAAAACCCCAATCTAGGGGAAAACCTAGTTAACAACTCTTCCTTCAATAGTTTCACGAGGTAATCCAGGACTCTTGACCTAGACACAAACTTCCTCCACACCAAGTCAACCCTTTCTTCCTTCTGTAGATGATAACCCTTTCAGCAACAACTTTGACCTAGCAGCGACAACTTGTAGTACAATAGAGCTTCGATCTAGCAGAACTTCGACCCAGCAGTAGCCTAGCAAAATATTTGACCCAACAGAAACTTTGATCCAATAAAAAGTTTGATCTGGTAGAATCCTTGGCCTAGTAAAAACTTTGATCTTCCAGAAGTAACCTAGCAAATTCACATGTGAGAGAGAGATGTCCTAGAAATTTGACTTTCCTACAATTCTTCTCCTCTTGGAATTTTGCACCTTTTTGCTTCCTTCCCTTGGATATCGAACTTGTGAGAGAGATGTCTCCAAATAATTTCAAACTGCTTGTATATATACCCTTTTGGTGAGGTTGAATTACCCAGTTTGAGGCCGACTTGATCTCCTTGAGGTTGACTTGGTGTGGAGGTGACAAATAACTTATTTGACTCAACAATAAATCTTTTTACATGATTCAAAAGCCCAAGAAGTGTCTCTTTTAATGGAAAATGACTCAGAAGACTGGACAATGACTTAGAAGACTTCAAAACCTAGAAGTCCTCAATGGGGACTGTTACCCCTCAAACTAGCAGGGGACCTAAAGGGAATCCCTAGCGAGTAAATGCTAGGCCTAGGGCAACAAATGGAGACTTAGCCCACTGTCACCTCAGTTAAGGCTCCCTTTTATTTATGAACTTTCACTGATGGGAGGAGACTCGGTATGTTATGGATTCATCGATGAAGGATAAGTCAATGAATGATGTGGAGTGACCCAAACAATCCCTTTCCTTGAAGAGATAGAAAGATAAGGCTTGCTTGCCTTCCAAGCAAAGTGCAATGTCTTCTAGGGATAAGAAGGGAGGATTTAAGGGTTTGTTTGATGGGATATGACCATAGTTGCAGGAATCGTCCCCCCCCCCCCCCCAAGCCAGAATCGCGACTCGAGGCGAATCGTCCCGGAATCCATAGGCGAAGCGCGCTTCCAAAATTGAGGTGGCGCGATTCCGGCTTTTAAGTGCGCTTCCTGCCATTTTAGGTGGCGTTGCCCTGGAATCGCGCTTCCGAATCGCGCAACCTGGACGCAACCTGGACGCAAACCTGGACGCAACCTGGGCGCAACC
>APFE031014682.1:14254-27011 GCA_000404065.3 Pinus taeda
TTGGGATGTTTGTTTTGAGTATAAATGCAAAAAAATATAAAAAAATATATATATATAGCAGACGCTTCCGCGGACGCTTCGCTTCCTAGATTTTTGGAAAATGACGCTTCTGCGCTCCGCGCTTCCGCTTCGTGCAACATTGGATATGACTTGTGAAGGAACTTCCCAATCCTTAAAATCCTTATTGTAATTGGTATCTTGGATGGTTCTTGAAGAATGATCTTTTTTAAGGAATAGGACCACACGGGGCCAAGTGGACCCAGTCTAGGGTATGAGGAAAGAATGTAGCAACCAATGATATTCTTAACTTAGACAAGGTGTGGAAAAGGATCAAATAAAGAATTTTCACTTGAAGGTGTTGGTTTGACCCTAGGAGGTACTAGCCTTGGGGATACCAGGGCAAAATTTGATCTCAGAGCTAGGGATTGGCTTTTTTCTCAACTCCATCGTTGGAATGGCTTCAAAATTGGAGGAGAGCTTAAGGAAACCACAACGTAGGAGACCCTAGGAGATCGAACTTTTTGGAGGGCTAGCTTGTTGGGAAATTGATGCCCTAGGTACCCCAACTTGGATAGACCTGGAAGGAGGTGAAAGAATGTGATTTTTAGTGACCAACCTTGGTAGATCAGTGCCTTAATCTTTGGGAGAATGGAGTCTATGATGAATATGAATAGGATTTTTTCATTCCCAGTCAAGGAGGCCTCAAGATCACTTCGCTAGCCTTCTAGGTCAAGGAGAAGCAACCTTGCAAATTTTATTCTTCGATGTGCAAAGGAAATGGCTTATCAAGGTCAACTTCTTTGATAAAATTAACCCTAGGAGACTTCATTCATATTACATGGCCCATATATTGAGAGATGCTATAACAGAGACAAATCTCACAATTTTAAGCAGTAAATGCATGCAACAATTATCCCTAGAACAACGAAAATCCCAGTCGAACCTATATGAAAAAAGTAAACAAGAATAACATCAAAAAGCATGTACTTACATGTAACAGAGTATATCCAACCATTCACAATTAATAAGAGAGAAGCTCCAAGAGAAGATAGACCAATATCCACACATCAAAATTCATCCATAAAGCTCCAATTCATCCTCTAAAAAAAGTATGAAAATCTGAAAGAGAGAAATGATCCCAACCAAAGTGATGACGAGTAAATGATCTCATCTCACTTGTATTTATACACAACTTAGGAGTTTGAATTAGCTTCCTTGGCTTACATAAGTGCCAAACTAAAATAATATTATAATAATTCAACTTTTGGCGACAAGCCCACCAAACTAGCTCATAAATGAAAAAGTAAGCCTCTTAAGAGGTCAAATAATAATCTATGCATGTCCTAGGGCCCTCTAAGAAGCCAAATAAGGTCCATGGGTGCCACAATGAAGAATAGGACCCTCAAAAGCAGTGGACAAGGGGTTGGCCACTTGTAATAACCTGTGATGCTTCAAATGACATGTGGGGGCACAAGTGTCCCCTCATGCGTCTCCAAACAAATCGAAGATGCCTGTAGATCGCCTACAAGGGCTAGGATGATGTTGTAGGTGGTACCACATCATCATGCAAGTCGTGGATCATCTGCCAAGTGTATGGTGTAAGTTTGGGGCCAGCTGGGCATGATGGATCAAGTGCATCCTCCTCGTCCAATAAGTGAATCACGAGTAATCTCTGAATGGCCGTGGGGATCCATGGAGTGCAATATGCTTTTGTGGATGCCCATGGATCTCAATTCTCACCCTACATGTACCAATGTAGCCCTCTGGAGGATTAGGACCTTGTATAGGGAGACCTAACCCAAGATGAAAACCATCTACCATCGTGCATAAAATCCAATGCGCCCCCTAGCCTTCTAGTACAACAATTCATTAGAGAAATCGAGTAAATGAGCTTACCTAATCATGGACCATAGGTGGGGACTTCATAATGGCGTGCCCTTCCATAATGGGCTTCGAGATGTGCCAATGTCTCTTAAATTCCAAATGGGGTTAACCAATACTCCTATTAGGTGGTTTCTACTTCTAAAGGGGATAATATAGTCAAGGTACATCCACCAAAAGGTGGTGGCATGTGGCAGATAGGTGAATGAAGTAGGTAACGATAAGGGGCAGCCTTGGGTCTAATGTTGGGGTACAAGGGTAGTTAATAAGAGGGAATCCCACACTTGGATGTATAATGTGTAGGGGGGAGCAATCGTGGTACATGAGGTTCCCTGACTTTGATTTTTCCACTCTTCTTTATATGCCTTTGGCCTTTTTACGATTTTCTTCGATTAACTGCTCAGGGCTCAAGGGGTGAGAGCATGATGTATAAGATATAATCGTGAATACCCCCTTTTAAGGTGGGGCGGTTCATTGTCCACTAGGGGTTGGGACAATCATGGGTTCCTATATGATGAAGGAGGTTCATAGAACTAGTAGGAACTAGGGTGATGGCCATGATGATGGGGTAGAGCTCATGTATTGGCTTTTGCCCATGTGTTAAATGTGTTTGTCCCAGTCATCTTATGTATTTTGTGGTACATTTTCCTGTTGAATGTGGCCCTATATGCTTTTATCTTTCTTTTCAGCTATATCAACCTCTGGGCTTCATTCCAGGCCATGAACTAGAATGTGGGCATAGGGAAGGGGCAAGCTAACACTATGTGGACCCAATGGAGGAATGTGGACCCAGGTTGGAGAAATGATTAATGGGGTAATAATGAATGGAAAGAGGGTAGTGTCAGTGGATAAGGGAGTGAGACCATGCAATCAAAATCGAGGTTTCTCGTGAAATACCATCTCTGGAATCAAATGGTCAGTAAAAGAGATCCCATGGGACTAGAATCCAAGGTTAATCTCTAAAATGGGTCTAGGGGACAAAAACACACACCTAGCCCACTCCTTTTGTTGAATCCCCCTATTAATCCATGCCCAAAAGTGTCCATGATAAGCAAACTACAATACTTAATTTCCAAATGACAAGGCATACCTTTAGATTCTAGAGGCCCACCTTCAAACATATGATCATGGTAGATGGGCGAGGGACCACATGGTTGGCTCAGGTGGCGGAGAAATGGCACAATGAGCTAGCCGGTGGCTGCAAGGGGCTGCTGGCTGCCAGCTAATGACCAGCTTGGAGAAAAATTTCTCTTAGGGATATTACCCACAAAATGGTGGGTAACATATGGCTCCAATTCGGACATGATCTCTTGAAGAAGTGGGCAAAGCTACTTGAACGAGAGGTCACGAGAACTCCAACAATCTCTTGGTTACGGTAGACCTGTCGCTTACACATATAACAAATGGAACAACATAGGGAAGCATGCTTTCGTGGTGTCTCTTGATCTCACATGCTAATACGTTAAGCCATAAAATCAACAGAAAATAAAATATGCAAATATGCACCTATCTACCATGAGAAAAATCATATGATGTTATTTTTAATGCAGAAATCACCATGCGATGCACCCTACTCTACCATGCATATGATACAATGTCAAGTCTCAAGGAAGGAGGTGATACGACTTAATTTCACCCGCTCAGGCCAAAGTTTGTTGTTAGATTTAGTAACGTAGTAATAGTCATCCCCAACCCTTCCATGAATCCTGATAGGTACGGGATCTTTATCTACCAAGACTAAATCCTCAACCTTGTATTCTTTCTTAGGCTTCCACTTTTTGCTTGTTTGAGAGACCGGCTGCTTGAGGATTCAGATTTTGTAGGTAGGGAGGATATGGGAAGGTTTCTCAACCTTGCATGTCTCATACTATGGTCCAGGCTTGATCACATGCGGTAAATAAGTAGGTTCCCTATAAAGGATAAAAGGGGTGCCATCGGATTGCGGGGTGGTTGTGTATGATAGGTCCATTTGAACGTGCCCCCCAACGATAGCTCCCCATTTTCGGGATAACAACATCCCCCACATTTCAGGAATATCAATAACAATAACATTCATGATGAGGGATATATTAGGATTCCACTTCCACAGGTTTGGAATTAAGACCGCATACCCTTTTATATGGCCGAGTGATGCGAGAACCAATTGCTTCATAACAGTCAAAGGCATCAACATGATGTTAGCGGAAGCACCTGACTCTAACATACAATTGTGTAAGAAGAGGTCATTGATAGCCAAAGTAAGCAAGAAAGTTTCGTGCCCAGGGTTTCGGTCAGGAATATGAATGTTTTGCAATTCTTCAAGTAGTTCTTTTCTTGAATCCCCAGGATTTTCTTAAGTTGTTGTTGTTGCTCAGGACCTTTAAGGGAACAAGTATGGTCAATTTTGTTAGTTTTTGTAGCATCAGATTTATTCTAGCCACAAGATATGGTGGAGAGGTAGAATATATGTATTCTCCAATGCCCAAAAATCTACCTAGAGACAACTTAATTAGATTTATTAATCAGTTTTTAATATTTCCTAAGTTTAAACTTAGGAAATATGATTAATTAATCATAATTAATTAAGTCATGGTGTGAATGTTCCAGAAACTCACACGGATTTTGGGCCATCGATTATGTTTTAATCTTGGCCGTTGGTGCTCCAACAGAAGATTATAAGAAGTTGATGGGTAGATGGAGAACATACGAGTGCAGTTACTCAATTGCCAACGCAGATTGATTTTCTCAGTGGCTCAAGTTCAACAGAGGAGATAGAGCTAGAGGGTGAGTTGCAGGAGAGAGAGAGAGGGTATAAACAGTGGTTTGGGAAGTGCATAATGAATTCAGGAAGAGACATCGTGAGGAGAGAAGCAATCCACTAGAGCATTGCACAGAGGGTGATGCAGAGACACTAGCATATGGGCAGAGGGCCCATCTCGGGGTCAGGGAGTCGCTGTGGAGAGTAAGAAATTTGTTACTAAATTTCTCTCAGTATTTTTCCTTTGTTTTGCTATCCAAATTCTTGTACTTGAATTATTGCTGAAAAATTAATAAAGAAACCCTCATCTGCTGCATGGGTTTTCCCGCATTGGGTTTTCTTTCGGGGACAATTGTCCAAAAATAATTGTGTCAATATCTTTATGTGTGCTAGAATTTCTCTAATTTTCCAGCATTTTTTTCCCTGCAGTATTTGTTTTGTGAAGGTTGTAGTTTATATGTTTCAATATTTGTTGTAGGAAACTGTAAATAGTTTGTTTAATTAATTTAACAAATAGAAGAAATATTATCAGTTGTTGCAGTAGGATTACGGGTTTTGGAATTTTCACATGGTATCAAAGCGCAGATAGAAGCCAGAGAGCTCAGTTGCAAAGAGGAGAAGGAGCTTCATAGCACTGCATAAGCAACTGCTCGAAACCCCAGAGGTCGGTAGTTCCCTTGGCTAGGAGAGTCATTTTTTGAGGAAAAGTTTATTTCTCTGAGAGAGTTGACATAGAAATTAGATTTTCCAAATTGAGGATTGCCAGAGGCAGAGGGAGCAACAATATTTTTTTTGTAGAGTAGATCTCTAGCTTGGACGCAATATTTTGCAGCACCAAAATCAACATTAGAAAGGGAGAAATAGCACAAAAAATCCTGGATAGAATCAACAACCAGGAAGCCTCAGAATTAGTTGGAGGATGAGTTTGCGTGCTTGTGAAGTTCGACATCCTCTGGTGTCTGGTATATTGATAGTGGAGCTTCAGCCCATATGACAGGAGTTGGAGAATATTTCTCTAGCTATCAAGAGGAGAAGATGGACTTCCAAATCACTATGGGCAACAAAACTAAATGTACTCCGTTAGGGAGAGGCACCATATAACTTCAGACAGAAACAGAAACCAACACCAATGCTACTAATGTACTGCATGTGCCAAGATTGGGTATGAACCTAATTTTAGTGTCCCAGTTATAGGAGAAGGGGTAGGATGTGTACTTGGGAAGTACGTAAAGGCAACATTTCCTAGAAGTGACAGCAGAACAAATCGCATGTTGGGATTGATACACTCAGATATTTGCAGCCCTATGTCCACTAGAGATCTTAGCGGTGAAGAATATTTCGTCACCTTTGTTGATTATCATTCTAGAAAGACCTGGATTTATTTCTTAAAGACCAAAGATGAGGTCTTTGATTGGTCATAGATTTCAAGGCTCTCATAGAGAACGTGACAGGGAAAAATATCAAGGTGCTACGTTCAGATAATGGTGTAGAATACATAGATAAAGACTTCACAGACTTTTGCGCGAAGGAAGGCATCAAAAGAGAATGGATATCTCCATATAATCCTCAACAAAATGGAGTAGCGGAGCAAAAGAACAAAAAAATAATTGGGGCTGCAAAGGCTATGTTGTATGACCAAGATTTGCCTAGATTTTTATGGGCAGAGGCATCCAACGTAGTAGTGTACATTCAAAACATAACACCTCATAGAGCTTTGGGGAAGCAAATGCCAAAGGGGGTCTTCACAGGAAAGAAGCTTGAAGCAAGTCATTTGAGGAAATTTGGGAGTGTGGCTTATTGCCACATACCAGATGAAAAGCGCAGTAAATTGGATTACATTGCAGAGAACGGGTTCCTCGTAGGGTATAGCGAGACCTCAAAGGCATGCATGATCTACATTCCTAGTAGCAGGAAGATTGTAGTGAGGCGAGATGTAAAGTTCATGGAAGACAGAGCTTTCAGAAGATCTTGAGAAATGCTTGCGGGTGAATAGTCAGCAAAAGTTTCATTAGTCCAACAGTAGGGACAACAAGTGGGATAGGTAGGAGGACAGTCACAGGGATTGAGTACAGTGACCAGTACTAGTATCTCCTCATGGGTAGGAGATCCAGGGCATTCTCAGCAGACAGCGCAATAAGAATAGGAGGAACTAATTGAACCTCCCACCACTAGTGGTAGAGCCAGTAGGGAAGTGCGTCAGACCTTGAGGGAAGCAGAGGAGTTTGTCGGAGCTCTTAGGACAGACAAGAGACAACGTAGGAAGCCTGACATATATCAAGCTTTGGTAGCTCGGATTATAGAACCCTCCAGCTTTCAGGAAGTCGCACGACATCAGGTGTGGGTAGATGCCATGGTAGAAGAATACAGTTCTATAATGACAAATGATGTTTGGGAGGTAGTTCCTAGACCAAAAGACAGATCAGTTGTAGGTTCCAGATGGATCTACAAGATCAATACACTGCAGATGGCAGTGTAGAGAAGTACAAGGTTAGATTCTTGGCGAAGGGGTATGCACAGAAGGAAGGGATAGAATATGAGGAGATCTTCACGCTAATTGCCAGATATACCTCTATCAGATCCATTATATCCCTAACAATGCAGTTGGGATGGGAGATTCACCAGATGGATGTCAAGACAACATTCTTGAACGGGGTAATAGAAGAAGAGGTGTATATAGAGCATCCTAAAGACTTCAAAACTCATGAGAAACACACTCATGTATGCAGGTTGAAGAAAGCCTTATAAGGGCTTGGATTTACAGTTATTTGCAACAGTTCGGATTCATCAAGAGATGCAAATCCCAATCTCTACTATTTGATGTTGGAGAATGAGCCTCTCATTCTGGTTTTGTATGTAGATGACCTATTTTTGACAGGATCATGTGCTTATAAAAGATTGCAAAAGGAACCTTGAAGTATAATTCGACATGAAGGATATGGGGTTGATGCACTATTTTCTAGGATTAGAAGTATGGCAGAAGAATGGGGAGATCTTCCTTGGGCAAGGGAGATATGCTACATTATTTTGAAGAGATTCAGAATGCAGGATTTCCGACCCATGATGACTCCCATGATCACCAATTGGAAGAAGATAGATGCATCAGGGGACAAGGAAGTCGACCCCACCTTGTACAGATAGTTCACTGGGTCGCTCATGTATCTGGTTAATGCTAACCCCAACATTTGTTTCGCTGTCAATACCCTTAGTCAGTTCATGGTAGAACCAAAAAGGGTACATTGGGCAGTAGCCAAGCACATTCTTAGATATGTGCATGGAACAGTTAGATATGGGTGTCGCTCATGTATCTAGTTCACACTAGCCCAGACATTTGTTTTGCTGCCAATACCCTTAGTTAGTTCATGGTAGAACGGAAAAGGGTACATTGGGCAGTAGCCAAGCACTTTCTTAGATTTGTGCGTGGAACAATCGGATATGTGTTGAAATATACTCGAGGAGATGATGTCAAATTATGCAGATTCACAGATGTAGATTGGGCAGGTAGTTCAGTGGACAGGAAAAGTACCTTCGGGTACTGCTTTAGTGTTGGATCAGGGATGGTCTCTTGGTGAAGCAAGAAGCAAAAGTCAGTAGCATTGAGCTCAACAAAAGCTGAATATATAGCAGCGAGCACAACTATGTGCGAAGCTATATGGCTTAGGAAGTTGCTCGTGAGTTTGTTCAGGAAGAAGATGGGAGCGACCAGTGTTTACTGTGATAATCAGAGTTGCATAAAACTCTCTGAGAATCCAGTATTTCATGATAGGTCGAAGCACATTGATATTAGATGTCATTTCATCAGAGATTGCATTCAGCGTGGGGCAGTCCAACTGCAGTATGTTCCCACAGGAGATCAGGTAGCAGACATATTCATGAAATCTCTAGAGAGAGCTAAGTTCATCCAGTTCAAGGAACAAATGGGTATGGTAGAGAACTTGTTTCAGTAGCAGAAATGGATGGATTCTTAGTTACAATAGCAACAAATGAGAGGGCGTTGCAGTGCAGAAGCAGTAGTTGGAAACAATACAGCAGGGTCAACAACAACACAGATACAACACATATCAGAGTTGCTCAATGGTGGGCAGCAATAGCCAAACTTCAGCAGCGTGACAGGAGATGGTGCAGAGACAGTGTGTTGTGGTAGTAGTTGCAGCACTAGAAAACTTTCCTCGCTAAGAGGGAGTGTTATTTTTTGTAGCATCAGATGTGTTCTAGCCACGAGATTTGATGGAGTGGCTAGAATATATGTATTCTCCAATACCCAAAAATCGTTTCTAGAAATTCCACCTAGACATGATTTAATTAAATTTATTAATCAATTTTTAATATTTCCTAAGTTTAAACTTAGGAAATATGATTAATTAATCAAACTTAATTAAGTCATGGTGTAAATGTTCTAAAAACTCAGATAGATCGACAAGGAAATAATCTGGGCCATTAATTATGTTTTAATATTGGCCGTTGGTGCTCCAATAGAAGATTATATGAAGAAGTCGATGGGTAGATGGAGAACATACGAACGCAGTTACTCAGTTGCCCAGGGAGATCAATTTTCTCAGTGGTTGAAGTTTAGCAGAGGAGATAGAGCCAGGGGTGAGTTGTAGGAGAGAGAGAGAGGGTATCAACACTGGTCTGAGAAGTGTAGAACGAATTCAAGAAGAGACAACGTGAGGATAGACATAATCCACTAGAGCACTGCCCAGTCACTATACAAACGGTGATGCAGAGACACCAACGTATGGGAAGAGGGTCCATCTCGTGGTCAGGGAGTCGTTGTGGAGAGTGAGAAATTTGTTGCTAAATCTCTTTCAGTATTTTTCCTCTGTTTTGCTATTCGAATTCTTGTACCTGAATTACTGTTGAAATATTAATAAAGAAACCCTCATTTGCTGCACTAGTTTTCCTGCATTGGGTTTTTCGGTGACAATTGTCCAAAAATAACTGTGCCAATATCTTTATGTGTGTGTTAGAATTTCTCTAATTTTCTAACAATTTTTTTATCCGTAGTATTTGTTTTGTGAAGGCTGCAGCGTATATGTTTCAATATTTGCCATAGGAAACTATAAATAGTTTATTTAATTAATTTAACAAATAAAAGAAATATTATCAGTTGTTGCAGTAGGATTACAGGTTTCAAAATTTTCACAATCTTTCCTACAAAGCCCCTATGTCGATGTCGAGTTTAATTTCCTTCCCCTTTTCCTTCTTCTTGACATATTCTTTCTCAGGAGGATCCTTTTTTGGATTGACTTTTGTTGGGGGATCCTTTTTAGGAGAAACTTTGGGAATGGATTCTTTAGGAGGGGCTTGATGGATCTTCCTTGGGTGATTCCTTCGGAGGTGAGGGGTCTTTGTCCTTTTCCTTTTGGGAATATTGGACCCCTTTGAATCTTCCCTGGCTATCAGAATTAAGAATGTATTCTTTCTTTTCTTCCTCAA
Source organism: Pinus taeda (assembly GCA_000404065.3). Lineage (NCBI taxonomy): Eukaryota > Viridiplantae > Streptophyta > Pinopsida > Pinales > Pinaceae > Pinus > Pinus taeda. Next base: position 24,309 of record APFE031014682.1, read on the forward strand.
GGGTGACCTCACTAATGGGAGGATGCCTGTATGATCCCCCTAGCAAAATGTTGAAGATGTCAGATTCCAAAAAATTGGCTTGCTCATCAGTTTGTTCACCTTCACTCTCATCACATTCACTTGACCTCACTAATGGGAGGATGCGTGTATGATCCCCCTAGCAAAATGTTGAAGATGTTAGATTCCACAAAATTGGCTTGCTCATTAGTGAGTTCACCTTCACTCTCATCACATTCACTTTCCTCATCCTCAAAGGAAGAAACCGGCTCAAGAACATTAGTTGGAGCCAATGTGTTGGGATTTGAGAAGAGCTCGACCTATCTTCTTTACTTTGCTTTTTAGGAAAAGGCTTTCCTTTAGGGATGTAACTTGATTTTTGGGCCTTTTCTAGGGTGGTGATTTTGTTCATGATAACCCTGTCATGTGCATTGACTTCTTCGGTGAACCTTTCCATCCTTTTGAGAATGGCAATGAGAGTTTCTTCGTGTAGATCTTTGGACTTCTCCTTCTTGGTTTCAATTTTGGTTCTAGGGTGATCCTTGATATCAACCTTTGAAATTCACAGGTTTTCTTCAACTTCCATTGCCATTTCTTTAGCCTTGGCCAAAGTGGATGGTTTCTTATCCCTCAACACAGGTGAGGTGGCCAACCACAACCTTTATGAACTTGTCAAGGATGTTGGCTTCAAATGGATTCAAATGATCAGGTATATCTTTGACTACCCTATCAAACTTTTGAATGAACTCTCGCACATCTTCCCTTCCCTTGGTTATTTGGTAGAAATTTTCAATGTTGAAGGTCCCTTGGGCATTGCATGACCACCTTTACATGAATAGGTCCTCAAATTCACTGGAGTCCTTCATGCCTCCAGGGGTAAGGCTAAGATACCAATCTCTTTCTTATCCTTCAAGTGATAAAGCAAAAAGCATCATGATCCTATCTTCATCAAATATCATTCTACGGGACATCTGCCAGTAAAATTCTTCAATAAAAGCATGGGGTTGGAAAGAGGACTCAAAGGGTTACCACAAGATGAAATTTCAGACCTTGGACATCTGAAATTACATAGATACAATAGATTCAATATCGAACTCCTAGAAGCAAGAAAAATGATGCATTCAAGGATCACTGCAGTAAGGACCACACATCAATAGTCAATGGTAAGTCTTCTACAACAAGGTATGTATGATTAGTGTCTACATTTGAATTTTGAGTATCATCTTTGACATATGTTTTTGCAGGACAACGTAAGTATATATTGTGTTTCTGTTATATCTCTATGTCTCTATATGTCAGTTAGTTTTGATACCACATTTCGGATGTCCTATTGTTGATACTACAGATTTGATGCTACATATTCTTGATGCTACACCAAGTCTACTAAATCTATATGATGTTGTACATTCATGTTACTTATCTGTCATCAGTTTTTGTTGTATATATCTTTAGGTCAGTTTTGGATATAGTCTTGCATAGAGTTCAAGCCTATATCAAGAGTGGGAGTCTTCGTCTACTACCACAACAAGTCAACAACAAAAAGTGACAAGTACACTTCAGGTACGCATTGTAATTTTAATTTGTATTTATTCATTATTATGCACTTACATGTGTTTTGTAGGCAGAGGTAAGTTGAAGGGTATTTTGTTTTGTTTTGTGATTGGTTTCGCAGGGCAAATTTTGCATGCAAGTAGAGGAAGATTCAAGTACAACTTCAAGCAAGAATTCAAGAGCAGAAGTATCAAATCAAAGGAAGCATTGCAGCGGGACATCTTTTGAGGACATGACAACCATTCGTATATTGTGAAGAAGTGTCAAGGCCAAGAGTCATCATTGTAAAGTTGTAAAAGAGTCATTTGTAAAAGTGTCATCATTGGAAGAGTCATTATTGTAAAAGAGTTAATTTGCCTAGAGTCAAAAAGGCATTATTGGGAAATATATGAATCTCTATTGGGATGATGTCATGGTTGGGTTGCAGGTCATAGTGTGATTGGTGTTCAGTCAAGTATAAGAAAATCCTTGTAAATCATATTGTATCATGGATCATTGTCCCTGGTACAAGAGCCCACACTCTTGTCTCATTTCTAGTCATTATAGGGTGGCAAGGAGGTGCTAGGTTGGTGTATGAAGTCACCTATAGGTTGGAGCCTGTGAACACTTCAGGGTGGTAGGTTGGTCTAAGATGTTGGGGCATCCATTCAGTTGACTACTGAAGAAACCAGGGCGTTGGGGCGTCCTTCTAGTGGGAGTTGGAGAATAATGCTTTTTTAGAATTCTACGAAGTTGTTGCTTTTATTTAAGTTTTGGCTAAAGATTAAAGAATTTATTAGAAAAGCGTTCGGTGGTTTTTGACCCGGAGGGGGTTTTCCACCTAAAATTCTTGTGTCTATCGTGTTCTTTTATTTACTGTTATTACTACATAAACATTAATAATAATTGAAGATTAACTAATGCTTTGAAAAGATTTGAAAGTGCTAATTGCTAAGGAATACTGATTCACCTCCCCTCAGTATTTCCAACAAAAGAGGCACAAGCCCAAGAAAAACCCTGCAAATGTAAAATATTCTATAAAATGACTTCACAAATTAAAAGACAGTGGGCTCTTTTAGAATCTGTTAGATTCTGTAAAGTGAGAGTCGGTCTAGCTGGTGACTTCCCCAAATGCCCAATTCTTGAATGATAACTTCTGCACACTTAGATTTGATT
>APFE031014682.1:44928-58723 GCA_000404065.3 Pinus taeda
TGGACAGCAGTGAAGCGGGTTTTCAGGTATTTGCGTGGCACTAGTGATTATGGTTTGTGCTACCAAGGGAGACCAGGATTGGACAGAGTGTTGGATATCTGTGGCTTTGTTGATGCAGACTGGGCTGGAGATCTGGATCAGAGAAGATCTACAAGTGGGTATGTGTTTAACCTATTTGGAGGTGCAGTCAGTTGGATGAGTAAGAAACAATCTGTAGTGGCACTATCAATTACAGAGGCAGAATACATGGAAGCCACTCATGCAAGCAAGGAAGCAGTTTGGTTGCAGAGATTGTGTTCAAGTATGGGGTTAGTACAGGGAGCTATAATGATAGACTATGACAGCCAAAGTGCAATTTTCTTGGAAAAGAACCTTGCTTACCATTCAAAGACAAAGCACATTGATGTTCAGTATCACTTTGTGAGGGATATGATAGAAGACAAAAAGCTGTTGGTGGTAAAGGTGGACACTTTGAAGAATATCGCAGATGCATTGACAAAATGTGAGCTGTGAGAAGTTCTCTTGGTGTAAAGAAACAATGGGTGTTGCAGGGCTGGATAAATGACTAAGCTCTCTTGTGGCCCCTTGTGGAAAGAAAACAACAAGTGGGAGAATGTTGGGTTGTGTTATTCTTTCCACGACTAGCCCACTTATGGTTTTCTGCATGATTTTCACACATGGTTTTGGATGCGATTGTTTTTGGTCCATGGTTTTGGATGCGATGGTTTTCGGTCCATGGTATTGGATGGTTCAACATGTATAAATATGTATTGTAACATTGAAAGGGGCATAATGAAAAATCAAGTTGGTAGTCCCGGTTTTGGGATCCAGGGGAAAATCTCTGTGTATATGTGTTTTATGTGTTATGCTTTCACATTGTTTATTTTTTGTGTTTTAGAATTCGTATGTAGGTAATTTTTGTACGGGATTAAAACCCACACTGTATTCGTATTGCACCAACTCTCATCATGTTGCATCATGTTGCCCACTGCTGCACTGCAACTCAGTTACAAAGAAGTAAGTAACTGATCTCCCAACTGACCTCCCTGTTGGACTAGAAACACCCTCTGATGCTGAAGCTCCTTCTATCGCTGACAAGTGCTCCCTCTCTTTGAACTCTGCACTGTTGCAACAACTCCCTACATCTCACACCATTGCACACCTCTCCGTGTCTTCCTGCACTACAACACTCTTGTGCCTCTTGCACTGTTGCAGCTAGCTAGCTTTGCGCTGTCTCGGGACTCCTGCACTGTAGCTCTCTCTGCCGCTCCAACCGCATCCGTCTCTACCCACTTAGCTAGTCCTGCTACTCCTCGTTAGGGCTCTCATAGCAAGGTCTAATCCAAGAGGTTGGGTATCTCAAGGATCCTGCCCCTCATCGCCTGTAGTCTGCCTGACTACAACTCAATGTCTCCCCACTTACGCTCAAGTGGCGTGTGTGCACTCATGGCACAGTCATCATTTGTCAAAACTTCCTTCTCTGCTCGTGCTGGCGCTGCCTTAGTCTCGGAAGACTCTCCCTTACTCTTCTTCCTTGGGCATTGGGTCATATAATGACCCATCTCCCCACAGTGGAAGCACTTGACCTTGGAGAGATCTTTTTTCTTCCGCTTCTCCTGCTTTCCCTCAGATGCTAGGGCCACATCCTCCTCCTCCTGCTGAACTTTGATCCCTTTGCTGTTGCTACCTATCTTTGACTATCGTTTGATCTCTTTTTGGTGAAGAGCTGCCCACATCTCGTCCCAAGGTAGGAGAGTCCCTCTGTCCAGGATACTCTGGACAAACACTTCCCAATCTTCTGAGACAATATTCAGGGCTGTCCTCACCATAAGCTTCTGATTCGGTGTCGCTCCTATAGCAGTCAACTGGTCTCGGATTTCATTCAGTCCTCCGAGGAAGGTGTCAATCGATTGACCCTTCTTCTTTTGATACGACCTCCTTTGGTTCTCGAGCAACATTCTTCTCTGCACAAAAGTATGCTAGTACAGGTTCTTGAGAGCCTCCCACATCTCAACTGCCATTTCCTTCTCAGCTATATGTGGTACCACATGATCCTTGACCCCATCAAGGATAATGCACTTGGTCCTCGCCATCGCCTCTTCGTACTTGTCATTATCATTGGGGTCGACTGGGATAGCTATAACCTTCCAGGCGAAGTTCTTGACACGATTTTTGTCAAGCACTGATAAGATTCTGGCTTTCCAGACTGCGAAGTTCGATGCTCCGTCCAGTCTGTCCTGGTCTCTTACCCCGTGTAGTGCCATGATGCTCCTCTACTTCCCTCCTGGAATTTCTCTGTTCGACTCCTCTTGAGTCTCTACTTCCCTTCTGGAAGTTCTCTTCTGGACTCCCTTTGAGTCTTGATTTCCCTCCTGGAAATCCTTTTGCCACTTGTCGAGATGCCCCCTACTCTGATCGTCTTGTGCAACTGCATTGCTGATCCAGGTTCCTCAACTAGAAACCCTCGGTAACAACTCCTCTGGCCCTGCTTTGTCAAGTACTGTTCTGACTACAGTACCTCACCAGCTCCACTCTGCAATATTTTTGTAGCCTTCTAGACTCCAGCAACTGCCTCTCTGTGAATTGCGTCAGCCCCTTTTTGCCTAACGCTGGTTCTGTGTCACCCCGGATGGGTTTGCGTCAACCCTGAGATGACCTATGTCTGCCCTCTGGCCCTTTACGTCAGCAATGCTAGCCTCTCTGAGGCTCTGTGCAGTTTCCAACTTCTTCTGCGTGGCTTTGGCGGGCTCTGCGTCACACTTCCTTGGCTTCTACACTGCTAGAAATAGCGTTTGTCACCTCGGGACAACGGTTTTCTGCTGCCATTGCTCCGCTTGGCTGATGTCTTTTAGTCCTCCTCTGATCTGCAATCACGCTTTGATACCATATTGAAGTTTCTAAGTTTATTTAGTTTAGAAACCCTTCATGCATTTTTTCTGATTTATTCCTACCTACTCGTTATTTTTCTTTAACAAGTTATTTACAAAGTAAATACTGAAAATAAACACTAGTGCATGCTCAACATATTACAGATCAACAACTAAAAGAAACAAGAACAAACACACCACATGACACCATTATATTTGGACCAATGTCCTCGGAAAAACCCAATGTGGGAAAATCGGTGTAGCTATTTGAGGGTTTTCTTATTAAGCAATATCAAAGTACAATCTGGGTGCCGAAACTGGCCTACCCAACAGAGAATTCCCTTAGCAGCTATACCTCACAGTTTGAGAGAAATCTCTTGGTTGAAACCCAGGAAAATCCTTCCGGCAGCTCCTCAGCACAAAACTGCTCTGCAACCTTAGCGTCTGCCCAAATTGGACTGTGTCAGCCCCTCTCTGTCTCACGTTGGCACTGCGTCAGCCTTTCTAGGCCTACATCAGCCCCAGGAGGCCCTCTGCGTCAGCTGTGTTGGCCCCTTTGGTGCTTTGCGCAGCACTTGGCTGCCTCTGCGTGGCCCTGCGTGAACCCTTGCTGGCTCTGCGTCACACTCCTTGGCTGTTGCGCTGCTCTCCCGACACAATCTCTGCCTTTTCTGTTTCTCTATACTCAATGCCCCTCAGCTGCTCTCCCGATCACTGGTTCTATCTCTCTTAGCAAAACCCCACTCTAGAGAATAGAATCACTGAACATCTGGTGTATGCTCCAGGTGACTCTCAAGCCTCCTCTTATACTTTTCTTGTTGACATCTCAACAGTCGAGATTAAGTCCCTAATCAACAACTAAGATTAGATCTGACTTGATCCATGTCTTTTGGACCATTCTAACACAGATTCATATTAATACACATCAATATTTTATTTTCCCTACTTAAGGACTCCATTAGAAATATTAATTATTTTAATATCTCCTGATCTGTTTAGAATTTGCCCAAACCCTTTTTGCGTATTGGAGATCTCATGTGCCCCAACCTCTCCACCAAATTTCATGGCTAGAGCACATCTAATGCTACCCCAAATCAATAGTGCTTGTGCGGAGCAGACTGGTCATGGTTTTCTAGGTGCATCATCCTCATCCAAAGGTGGAACCCGAGAAATCACTGAATGGTGCTGGGGATCTATGAAGTACTTTCTGCTATGGTGGAGGCTCATGGCTCTCAGTGCTCACCGTACAAGTGCCAATGTGGCCCTCTGGAGGGCTTGGACCTCGTATAGTGAGACCAAACCCCAAATCAAGACCATCCTACATTCCTGCATAAGATCCAATGCATTTCCTTTCCCTCCAATACAATAAATAATTAGAGTAATCAAGTAAAGAGCTTACAAATCATTGAATCGAGTGAGCAATTCATGGTGGCATGTCCTTCCATAGTGGGCTTTGGGATGTACAAGTGTCTCCAGGCTCAAGAAGGGGGTTAACCAAGAACCCAATTAGGTGGTTTCAACCTTTAAAGGGGGTTAACCAAGAACCCAATTAGGTGGTTTCAACCTTTAAAGGGGGTGGCATGTTGTTAGTTTTTGGTATGTTCTATGCTTAAGAGCAATTTACTTCAATTTTCTTATTAGCCCAATATCAATATCCATATTAGCAATCACATTAGCATGATAGAAAAATGCAGATAGAACATAAACATAAGCAATAGAAGACAGGCCAAGACAAGAGGTCACAAGATGTGGCACCAGCCAAGGACAAACCCCAATGTAGGGAAACCCTTGATCAATTCTTCTTATATTCTTCAATAGTTCAACAGAGAGAGATAGTACAAATATAGAAAACTGATATTTTATGACAGCAGCAGTAAATCCTTGACCAGAGAAGTCACTGCTGGTCAAACATGGAAGAATTCTACCTCTAGGTAGTTTGATCAAACCTAGGCAACTTTGGCTTGCAACTGTAAATACAATCAACCCAAACACTGCTCATAATCTAATTTCATTCTGCAGTAGATAGTTGTTCTAATTAGGGTACTTGAAATAGCCCTAAGCTTCCTTTACAGTATTGATTTGTTGATTTCGTTAGGGCACTTGAATAAGTCCTTCCATGAAACTGTGGCACATCCTTGATTTCCCTTAGCAGCCCTCACTATGGTGTTATGGCCTGCAGCCTAGCACATAGCAACCATCTCCAAACTAGTGTCCAACCACCCTTAATGCAACAACATTTAGTCTATAAGAATGCAAACACTTTAACTTGCTGCAATGCTGCAATTCTGGGACTAGTTAGGGCAGTAACCACAGTCCCTAACAACCCATCAAAGTGGCCCATAATTGCTCCTATTGACTGCGACTGTCCTCCAATGGGATGTTGCCCTCCATGCTGCTCCTTTGGGGCAATTTCAAGCCCAACGCATAGACCTATCTCTGTAACACAACTGTGGAACCCAAATAGTCACCCAAATAGCCTCTTTCCCACACTGTACCTAAGCATCCACGCTGCTTCTAGGGCTTCTTTTGCTCTGTCTTATGACTTCTCTTAGCTGTGGATTAGGGCTCCTTCTAGCTGTGTATAAGAACCTTCTTTTGTTGCAGCTTAGGGACTCTCCTTAGCTGCGTGTTAGGCCTCTTCTTGAACTGCGGATTAGGGCCTCCCTCTAGCTACGGATTAGGGCCTCCTTTGCTGTGGATAGGCCTCTTCTTGACAACGTCTAAATCTCTCTTGACTGCGGCTAGATGACCTTAGATGATTGCGGCTAGATCTTGCTTTTGCTATGGATTAGGAGCCTCTCTTGACTGCAGTTAGGGCCTCCTTCTTTGACTGCGGCTAGTGCACATCTGATCTGCAGCAAGGACTCTCTTTGATGACTCTTTCCATGTCTTCCTTGAGAGAAGACAAACTGAAAACATGTGGAGAGAGAGATCATGAGATATTGTGTGCTTCAAATGACTTGAGGTCTCCTCTATTTAAATGCAATGTTGAGGTTGAGCTGGGGGTAATCTGCTTGCTGGCCGACCTTGACAATTTGTCAAATAATATAAATAAATTCATATCTCCATAAATAGATGTCGGAATCGGATGATCTTTAGATCAATCCTACATCTCTCGTAGAGAGGAATCCAAGAAAAATATTAGCTGCCATAAATAAGATGACCCACATGGAGTTTGGCCCTAGTTGCCAATTTTAACACTCCCTCTTAACTAGAGAGAACTCTCAACTAGGGAGAACTCCATTTGCTAATCCATCTTCTAGTCTGTACTATCTCCGCCATCAATGCAGTGCCCTGCACTACATTGCACTGCTCTGCTTTGTTGAACTATGAAGAAGAAGAAGTGATCGAGAATGTATCATACCATTCCCTACTGACCCGAAGTCAGTTCCATTTAAAGAGAGTGTCTCATACCACTCTTACTGACTCGAAGTCAGTTCCATTGATCCCAGACCAATATAGGTCATCCTAGCATAGGGAATACCGTAGTACACGATGCGTGCATCGGTAGTACTATGGTCCCTATCCTCATTTCCCTACTCATTGGTTAGATGAGAGGTACTTCCCATGAGTCCCAGACTACATGGGTAGGATGTATTATCAGGAAAGGATGAACCACTCATCTTGCCTACATGTCTCCAGGGGTATTGCAGGGGAAGGCTGAACCACTCACCCTGTACACAACAAATCACTAGGGGAAGGCTGGACCACTCACCCTATGATTGTGTCTTAGCAGGAGAAGGATGAACCACTCATCCTACCTACACAGTAGACCACTAGTGGAAGGCTGAACCACTCACCCTATGGTTGCTCATCGCTCTAAGAAGTACCCCCAAGCCCCCCGGAGCTCCTAAAGTTCAATATCCACGTCATATAGAACCCTCATAAGAGGGTCTCTCCACGACTCCTAGTAGTTCTTGGAAAGTCAAGAATTTGACCTTTCCCATGGGCTTCGTCAAAATATGGGCGACCTACTTGTCAGTCCCAAAGTGTTGGAGCCTTATTGCTCCTCGTTGTACCATATCCTGGATAAAGTGGTACTTGATGTCTATATGCTTGGAGCAATCATGAAACACGGGATTCTCTGATAATCGGATCCCACTTTGGTTTTCACAGAGGATCACGGTGGTATCCAGCACGTGTCCAAATAGCTCACTGAAGAGCTTCCTCAACCAGACAACTTCACAGGAGGCCATACTCGTAGCTATGTATTCGGCCTCAGCGGTGCTCAAAGCAATCGACTTCTGCTTCCTGCTCATCCAGGATATCAAAGCAGAACCCAAAGAGAAACAGTACCCAGAAGTGCTTTTGCGATCCATCACATTGCCTGCCCAATCAACATCAGAATAACCATGCAGATTCACATCTTCTTAGTCCATGAGTGATTTATGCCTCAAAGATATCTCAGAAGATTCTTGGCACCAATCCAATGTGAGTGATGAGGCTCAACCATATATTGGCTCAATGTGTTAATTGCAAAACATATATTCGGACAGGAATTCACCAAGGACATCAATGCTCTTATGAGTTGACGATACTCAGAGGCATCTCCTAATTCAGGTCTGGCAGCACTACCACATAACTTCTTGAAGTTAAGCTCCATCGGGGTAGTCATAGGCTTGTAGTCCATCATTTATGAGTTGAAGATACTCAGAGGCATCTCCTAATTCAGGTCTGGCAGCACTACCACATAAATTCTTGAAGTTAAGCTCCATCGGGGTAGTCATAGGCTTGCAGTCCACCATCCCAAATTCGGAATCCAAATCCCTCTTACGTTTGTGAATGAGAGGGTCTGTACCTGTCAGAAAGAGGTCGTTCGCATAAAGTACCAGTATGAGAAGTCTATCATCCACAACCTTAAAGCGAAGGTTTGGATTGGCTTCACTCCTAGTGAATCTCGTCTTCTTCAAATAGCTGTCAATCCTCTCACACCAAGGCTAGGGTGCTTGCTTCTAACCATAGAAAGATTTCTTCAACCTATATACATGAGATTCCCGGTCATGAACCTCAAACCCCTCAGGTCGTTCCACATCTATGGTCTTGCTATAACTGGAGGGGAATGGTTCCCTTGTAAGTTTTCCCTTGGTACATCTTGGACTTATACCTTCATGCTCTTCTTTGAATTTAGGCATCCCTGTCACCATCTGTCTCACATCGGGTGGGGCCTTATAATGAAGATGGGCAAACCTCCGGTGCCATAGTTCAGATTGAAGAGATGTGTCGCAAGACATGGCCCCCAATGGACTTCTTGCAACTTGATACAACGTGCCAACCCTGAACCAAGAGTAAATGCATCTTTAAAATTTCCTCTCCAAAAACGTACCTTTCCATTGATGAATGCCACCTTGTAACCTTTGTCTTCCATTGCCGAAATGGACACCAGGTTCTTCTTGAGATTAGGTACATAAAGAACTTGTAAATGAGTCGTGTTACCCTGATTCAATTGAAGAGTAACATTCCCTACACCCTTTACGGGATAGGTGGTATCGTCTCCAAGAATAATCCCCAAGTTTGTTTCCTTCTCTATCAGATTAGAGAGTGCTTCATTGTATCCGGTGAAGTGCCTTGAAGCATCACTATCAATAAGTCAATTTCCCAAAGTGTCCGAAGGAAGTAGAGGAGAGGGCCGATATAGGATAATACTCCTTTTGCTTATTGTTAACAACATTCGATTCTTCATACCTGGAGTTCCTTGCTTTATTGGAGGGTCGACCATTTCCTTGCTGTCCCGCATTCCTTTTTCCTTTGCCATTGTACTTGTCATTCCTTCAATCATTGTTGTTGAAGTTGCCCCTGGAATGATTGTGATCATCATCATGTGATGTGTCCCTTCTATTTGGACACTCCCTTGCATAGTGTCCAAACTTATTGCAAGAAAAGAATCTACCTTTCCTTCCACCCTTAGATCTGGGCTTTCCATTGAAATGACCTTTAGACCTTGCATTATTTCTCCTTTTGGAATGAGCGGAGAAACCAGTGGGGTTGCCTCTGTTAGAAGGCATTTCTTGCTCCACCATTCTTGTTTCTTCCTGAAGGTATCTTGACATCAATTCTTCAAATCCCGAAATTCGATTATTATTGAGAATAGTGGTTCTAAATATATACAACTCGGGTGGGAGCCCTCCAAGGGTAGCGATAGTAAGTTCCCTGTCAGGGATGACTTCTCCAATCGATAAAAGATCATTCTTGATCTCAGTGATCCTTAAGAAGTAGGATTGAATATCCTTGTCTTTGCCCTTCTTAATATCCTTCAACGTATTTTTGAGAAATAAAATTTGATTTGCATCACTAACCTTGAACATGCTTACCAATCTGTCATAGATCTCCTTGGAGGTGTTCAAATCGGAGATGTAGGCCACCAGACGTTTGTCAATGGAATCTTTGATAATCTTCTTCACTTTGACTTCACCCTTGGTGTACTTGTTCTTTGTAGCAGTGGGTGCATTTGATGGAGGCTCTGGGATTTTACCCTTCACATAGTCCAACACTACCTGTTCTTCCAATATCAGATCAAGAGACATCTTCCATCTGTCTTCAATGATAGCTCTTTCACTCTTGCTTGGGCTTTGTGTTCGCCTAGCTTGTCTTCAGCCGGGAAGTGGGATGAGGAACCCATTGAACCTTTTTTCCTTTCCAACTGTCTTTAGTGATTGCTCTTTCACTCTTGCTTGGGCTTTGTGTTCACCTCACCTCTGATACCATGTTAATTTTTGGTATGTTCTATGCTTAAGAGCATTTTACTTCAATTTTCTTATTAGCCCAATATCAATATCCAGATTAGCAATCACATCAACATGATAGAAAAATGCAGATAGAACATAAAAATAAGCAGTAGAAGACAAGCCAAGACAAGAGGATACAAGATGTGGCACCAGCTAGGGACAAACCCCAATGTGGGGAAACTCTTGATCAATTCTTCTTATATTCTTAAATAGTTCAACAGAGAGAGAGAGAGAGATTACAAATTTACAAAACTGATATTTTATGACAGCCGCAGTAAAGCCTTGACCAGAGAAGTCACTGCTAGTCAAACATGGCAGAATTCTACCTCTAGGTAGCTTGATCAAACCTAGGCAACTTTGGCTTGCAACTGTAAATACAATCATCCCAAACACTGCTTACAAATCTGATTTCATTTTGTAGTAGATACCTGTTCTGATTAGGGTACTTGCAATAGCCCTAAGCTTCCTTGATAGTATTGATCTGCTGATCTGTTTAGGGCACTTGAATAAGTCCTTCCATGAAATTGTGGCACATCCTTGATTGCCCTTAGCAGCCCTCACTATGGTGCTATGGCCTGCGGCTTAGCACATAGCAACCGTCTCCAAACTAGTGTCCAACCACCCTTAAACGCAACAACATGTAGTCTATAAGAATGCCAACACTTCAACTTGCTGCAATGCTGCAATTTTGGGACTAGTTAGGGCACTAACCACAGTCCCTAACAGCCCATCAAACTGGCCCAGAATTGCTCCTATTGACTGCCACTGTCCTCCAATGGGATGCTGCCCTCCACACTGCTCCTTTGGGGCAGTTTCAAGCCCAACGCATAGACCTATCTCTCTAACACAGCTAGGACACCCAAACAGTCACCCAAACAATGTCTCTTTCCCACGCTGTACCTATAGCATCCACACTACTTCTAGGGCTTCTTTTGCTTTGTCTTATGACTTCTCTTAGCTGTGGATTAGGTATCCTTCTACCTGTGTATAAGAGCCTTCTTTTTCTGCGGCTTAGGGTCTCTCCTTCGCTGCATATTAGGTCTCTTCTTGAACTGCGGATTAGGGCCTCCCTCTAGCTACAGATTAGGGCCTCCTTTGCTGTGGATAGGCCTCTTCTTGACAGCATCTATATCTCTCTTGACTACGGCTAGATGACCTTAGATGACTGCAGCTAGATCTTGCTTTTGTTGTGGATTAGGAGCCTCTCTTCGACTGCGGATAGGGCCTCCTTCTTTGACTGCGGCTAGGGCACATCTGATCTGCAACTAGGACTCTCTTGATGACTCTTTCCACAACGTCTTCCTTGAGAGAAGACAAACCCAAAACATGTGGAGAGAGAGATCATGAGATAATGTTTGCCTCAAATGACTTGAGGTCTCCTATATTTAAATGCAATGTTGAGGTTGAGCTGGGGGTAATTTGCTTGTTGGCTGACCTTGACAATTTGTCAAATAATATAAATAAATTCATATCTCAATAAATACATTTCAAAATCGGATGATCTTTAGATCAATTCGACACCTCTCAGAGAGAGGAATCTAATCCAAGAAAAATATCAGCTGCCATAAATAAGATGACCCACATGGAGTTTGGCCCTAGTTGTCAATTTTAACACATGTCCATGGTACATCCATCAATGGGTAAGTAGCATGTGATATTATGATGGAACGGATTGGGGATCAACAGAAGGATTTAGGCCACATGTCATGTTACAAGGGCATCTATATTGAGGGAAGTCCACACTTGGGTACATGAGTGTAGGAGGGAGCAAATCGTTGTACATGAGTTAGCCTGACCTTTGTTTTTCCACCCTTCTTCTATGCCTTTTGCCTTTAATTGATTTTTCTTCATAACTGCTCAGGGTTCCAAGGGACGAGAACATGATGTGTAGGATATAATAGTGGGTAATCCCTTTTAAGGTGGGGTATTTCATTGCCCACCAACGGTTAGGGCAATCATGGGTTTCTTAATGTTGAGGGGGCTCATCTAGGGCCCATAGGAACCAGGGTAATGGCCATAAATAAGGGGTAGAGCTCATGTTTGGTTTTTTCTCACGTGCTAAATTTGTATGTCTCGACCATCTTTTGCATTTTGTGGTACATTTCTTGTAGAGAGTGGCCAAATTATGCTTTTTATTTTCTTTGTAGTTGCATCAACCTCCGGGGCATCGTTCCAGCCCCGACCCAGAGTGTGGTTAAGGGGAGGGGAAAGCTAATCCTATGTGAACCCCGTAGACACATGTGGACCTGGATGGGAAAAGTGATGAATGGGTTTAAAATGAGTTGAGAGGAGTGATGTATATGGTGTTAGGAAACAAGACCACACTACCAAAATCAAGATTTACCATGTAGTGCCAACCCTAAAGCTAGTGGCTAGTAAAGAAGGAAGATCCCACGGGGCCAGGATACAAGGCTAGCCACCAAATCGGGCAGAAGAGACAAGAATACAGACCTAGCCCACTCTTTCTGCCAAATCGCCCCACCAATCCATGCCCAAAGTGTCCATGATAAGTAAGCAAAATCACCCAACTACAATGTGGAAAAAGTTGAAGTCGGGATTAATTGGGCAAGGGTCCAAAAGTTGAAAAACTCGGTAAAGTCGGGAGTTTTTTGAAAAAGTCGGCAAAAAGTCAACAAAATTAAAGAAACACAAAATTATTCATTTTATTTTTATTTTTATAACATCTAGAGTATCCACAACATCAAATAAATGCATTTCCACATAAACATGTAAAGAAAGCTAATATATAATATATATATGATGTCTAGTGAGACATCACATATCAAAATAGTGAATCAACTCTTGAATTTTGAGTCCTGTCTGAGTCTCAACTCTCAAGAGTCAAAATATCAATAAAAAATATAATAAATGTATATCATGAGTCATCTAAAAGTCATCAAGTAATCAGTCACTGAGATCCTCTTCCCCTTTTACGGGAATAGGGAACGACTTTGCCTTTTCCTCTAGAGGAAGAAGGCCTTGCCCCTGGGGATACAAATGGACTCAATCGTCCTCTAGAAGCCGATGGAAGAGCCAATGGAAGAGGTGGCCTTTGTCCTATGTTGCTGCTGCCCATCCTAGATGATGTCACCTCCTCCTCATCATCCTCATCCAGCTCTGCCAGTGCCTCCTGACCTTGATGTTTCTCCTCCTCCTGTACCTTTAGCTCTCCCTCCCCTGCAACTGCTACATCCTCTAGATCCACACCTAACCAATCTGGGATCGAGTCCATGATCGGCCTCTCAGTCTCGACTCTCCATGGAGAGGTGGTATCAATATTGTTCAATGAGATGGCTTCCACATCAGTAGGTTTCTGAAGCTGTCTCACCCACAATCGAAGATTGTAGTAGACGTAGACCATGTCATTGAGGCATTGGGACTCCAATCTGTATTAGGGTTATAGATTGTAAAGAAGTACTTAGAAAATTTAAATATTAAAATTAATCAAATGAATTCAAAAAATTTAATTTGAAATCTTTTTACATATTGCACTTTTTGCTGTGTATTTTGTCAAATACACTCCAATTGCGCTCACACCCAAAGGAACTGCATGTTTGGCTGAGCACTCAAATGGCAAGCTTTTGGAGATGGGGTACTCTGGCACCATAGCTTGTCCACCAAGTATCTACAAGTTAAAAGAAAAATGAGAAACATAAAAAAAACATTGAAATTATAAACTTGAAAGTTTGAAAGAAACTAAAGCTTACCTAGCATTTTGGTCGTCCTATTCTTAATAGCCATGTTAAAACCAAATGTGCCACCTCCCATCCTATAGACCTCCATTTCTTTAGAAATATCTTCACATTCTTGCTCAAATGATACCATTCTCTCGACACAAGTGAAGAATCCATCCATCACCTCGGTATCAAATCTGAAACCACAGGAATAAGAAAATTCATGGTTGAGGTAGATACCTACAGCATGAATGGAGCGATGGAGGGTATTGTTCCATCGCTGATCAATCACTCTCCATATGACTTGTTGTTTCTCTAACCCCTCGTCTCCCTTATCTGCATAATAAGCTCGAATGGCTTCTTTGGCCCTATCCATGGCTTCATACAAGTAGTCCATTGCGGGCTTGTCTCCATCAACCAACCGAAGAACCCTTACCAAAGGTTCTGAAATGGCACACACCTCCTCTACTCCCGCCCAAAAGCTCTGATCATATGAAACTAGTCTGCATATGCCCTCTCCCTCTAGTTTGCG
>APFE031014682.1:64587-93462 GCA_000404065.3 Pinus taeda
CTACATGATCTTGATTATTGGGAGTTTCCCCTGCATAGAGGGCTTGGTTCTCTTGATTAAATACAAGTTCCATACCCTAGTACATGATAAAATCCAATGGAAACATTGCAATCCTTCCAATCCTGAAATCCTGAAAAACAAATAAGTCTGCTGGATTTTGAGTGAGATCTAAAATTCTACTTTCTCCATATGAAATCCAATGAGGGCGAAACCACTCTCAAACATCCTGAGTCATTTCATGGTAATGTTAAAAATTTAAGTAAAAGTATGAAAATGAAAAATAAAGGAGAATATCGCTTTTACTTTAAGAATTTAACATTACCATGAACTGCATATCAACACTAGGGCAAAAGTTCACTTTTATAACTTTAGACAGGGATCTAGAAGCAACTAGAAGTCACTAGGATAACCTAAAAATAAATTAGAAAACAAACTAAATTTAAAAAAAAAGCTGAAACCTGAGTCGTACGGCCCTGAAACGCGTTTCAGGCCGTACTGGCCACGTTTCAGTTTCGTGAAACGTGGCAGTACAGTTTGAAACGCGTTTTAGGGCCATACCAAACGTGTTTTAGGGCCGTACCAAACGCGTTTCAGCATTTCGTACCCGTTTTCGTACGGAAACGCCCCCTTGCCCTACGTTTCCTGCAACATAGGTTTGCAGCTAATAGATAAAGAACGCCAATCCGCTGAGAGAAACATGCTCTTCACATCCCACATAGAATTCAACAGAGACTGAAGAGATATGAAAGTAGTGGCAAATCATCTAATGGCAGGACGCACCAACTCTTTGTTTTTGGTGTATTTTCTCATCAAGCTAAGCACAGATGCATGATTATGTATAAATTTTGTTATGCTCTTGGATGATTCAACAATGTCCCTCACAATAGGAATCTTACCTATATCCTCCAATGTCAAGTCAATGCAATGAGTAGCACAAGGTGTCCAAAACAAGTTAGGATACCTCTCCATAAGCATCTTGCTAGCTGCAACATAATTTGCAGTGTTGTCCGTTATGACTTGGACAACATTGCTTGGGCCTACTTCGTGAATGAAGATGTCCAACAACTCACATAATGTACGTGCATCTTTAATGTGTGTAGATGCATCAACAGATTTCATAAACATTGTCCCCTTGGGACAACTAACCAAGAAGTTAAGAAGGATCCTACCCTTCTGGTCAGTGCAACCATCTAACATGACTGTGCATCTAGTTTGTTCCCATGATGCCCTAAACTCCGCCAATCTAGCAATGCAATTAGTCTTTTCATATTGAAGAAGAGGCCCTCCCAATTCTGCAAAGGTGGGGGCTTTGTACCTTGGGCCAACGATAGTAACAACATCCAACATAGGCTGGTACAATGGGTTTGTCTTGGCAATGTTGAAAGGAACATCACTCCATAGAAGACACTTACTGACCAACCTGTCAGCTTCTGCATTTTCCTTTTTTTCATTGCTGATTTGATCCCAGGTTGTGCACCACCTGTGGTTCTAGGAACAAAAAAAGATGAGATAGATGAGGGGTTGGGACCTATGGGTGAGGAAGGCGATGTTGAAAAAGCACTTCCACTCTCAATTCCCCCCACTCTTGAGGCCCCTACAAGTTGGATTTTTAGTGCTACAGTGTCCTTTCCGTCCTCTTTATCCATCAATGATTGAATGGTCCGTCAGATGATTTCTGGAGTTGTATTTGTGCAAAGGTCAACATTTTGCCCCGGAATTTGCCTCAAATGGAATTTTAATCTGTTGATACCTCCTGACATATGCTTGCCATACAACTTGCAAGTCAAATGCATTCTATTGATCCCCCTAGTTTCGGGTGTAGTATCAGGTTCACCAAATTCCCACATAGCGTCCAAAATCCTTGGCATTTTGTTTTAAACTTTGAACTTGAATTTAAACCTGGGCACAAAAAAACATTGAAACAAATTAAATTGCTTCAACCTTCAACTCAGCAAAATATAATTTGTATTGCACTCAGAAACAAATTAGTAAATTACAAATTTACAAATTATAGTAGCTATTTTGAAGTTTATTGAATATTCAAGTAGAATTGGACATTCATAAGGATGAATTTGCAGTTGAAAATGACGAGCAATCTGAAGTTGAGATTCGAGAAAGAAAGTGTGCACAATGTGGACATTGAAGGCTGAGCAATTATTAACTTATTACACTAAGGACTGCAGCTATCATCGCATGAACACTGTCATTATCAAGTCAATATACAGTGATTATAAGGTCACTGTTTTATCATTTATGATTATGTCACTATTTCAAACTTTCAAGTTAAGGTCATGTCATTGTTTTGCTGTAACAATAGGATAGTCTTGTAGGTGATTTTCAAAGATGAATGTCATACAATAAAGGCTCATAACAAGAGTCTTGTCATCAACGTTCATCACAGCAACATCACCACAATAGTTACCTAAAAAAAATATACAAAGGACGCTTCCAGATTTTCAAAGAAAAGTCACATAAGTTATGTCAATGTCTTATATCTAATAGTCAATTGTCACAAATCAAAAGTCCACTGTTTAGTCACTGTTACTAGTGCTTTGCGTAAGTATATGCTACAGCTAGCATATCATTTGAAGATTCAAATGCCAGTGCTTTGTGAAATTATATGCTACAGCCCACAAATTTTTAGGCTCTGTGCAGTGTGTACTGTGTAGACTCTTCGTACAACACAAAACTATCTCACGCCCTAATTCAAGAATCAAAGCACAGTGATTGCACTTATAGCTATTTCTATATGAGGTTCTAAAATAGTAAAATTACTCACTGTTTCCAAGAAGATGGAGAAGTTTCCAGTGGCATAGCCGCATAGCCATATACATATTACAATTCGCTCAAAGATTTAAGAAACAAGTATCTCGCATTAATTAGAAACATACCTTAATAGAGCGGGCTCCTCTTAATGCTAATATCCTCCTCTTAGCGCAATGGCGAACCCTTGTATCTCCACAGCGCCGAATGCCAAAATACACGACGAAAATAATGAGAAATTAACCTTTGTAGGTTTTTTATCCACGGGTTGGGAAGGGAGGCCGACTTTTTGGGTCGACTCCCGATTAAATCGGGAGTAATACGAAAAAATCGCGATTTTTTCGTTTGCCAAAAAGTTGCCAAAAAATCGTGCGATTTAATTGTTTTACCCAAAAAATTGGAATTTTAGGAATAAATCGTGATTTTTTCGGGATTTTTTCCACATCAATGAAAAGCCATAGTTTCGGGGGTGGGAGACCCACCTTTAAACATACGATCATAACATAACAGATGGGCGAGGGACCACATGGCTAGTTCAGGTGGCAGAGACAATGGCACATCGAGCTATCTGGTGGCTGCAAGGGGCTGTTGGATACCAGCTGAGGACCATCTAGGAGAAAACTTTCTCCTATGCATATTACCCACAGGTAGTGGATAACAAGGCCAACTAAATTCTCCACTGCCACGCCGACTTGGTCTTGGAGGGGTAGTTTGACATTTTGACTTAAATAATTCTTTTGACATGTTACAAAATGCCCAATGGGGTCTTTTACATATGCCAATGACTCTATCGACTTCTTGACTCTATGAGAAGCCCTAGAAGCAAACAATGGGTGCTTGACCTAAAATAAATTGACCCTGAGCATGAAACCCATGCTATACAAAAAATAATAATAATAATTTTCTTTTTTTCTTCTTACAACATACAAAATTTCTTTTTTTCTTTTTACAACATACAAAAATCAAGAGTACATTACATAGTACATACCATTACCATTACCTGTGTTCAAGTTGTTATACAAACTACCAAATATTTAATATTTCTTTTAATTGTTGTTACAATCTAACAGAGCTTGGTTGGAGTTGTTTGGGAATTAGAATAGTCACTTGGTGGATCACTCAGGCCTGGTTGCAATTTTATTGTTAGAAACTCTGTACAGCACCCGTGTTCTTTTAATTCTACTGTTAGCTTTTGGCTATAATAACTATTTTGTATTTTCTTACTTGTTTCAGACTGAGTTCGAAGATGTGTTATGTTTGTTAGACTCATGTGATTACTTTTATCCCATTGGCTGATTTGATAGATATTATTTAAAAAAATTATTCCGTCCTTTCCTTATCTGTTATTTCTGCAATACAATATACTTTGAAAATGATGATTTTAAAACCTCATTCAAATTTTAAAAGCACAGAAAATGGCCACAGTAAAAATATTATATACTTTGAAAATGATGATTTTAAAACCTCATTCAAATTTTAAAAGCACAGAAAATGGCCACAGTAAAAATATTAATCCGTAGAAATGGCAAAAATTATTTTATTTACTCAATACAGTGAGGATTGCAACCAATTACATGTGTTACATGAACTTACCTGTTATACAAACTATCAAATATTTAGTATTTACTTGATGTAAATTTTGATTTTTACAATTGTTGTCACAATCTAACAGAGCTTGTGTGGAGCAGTTTGGGTGTCAGAAAAGTTTCCACTGCTAATACTGCTGTGCACTTGGTAGATCACTCAGGCCTGGTTGCAATTTCATTGTTAGAAACTTGGACACTTGAGCACCTGTGTTTTTTTAATTCTACTGTTAGCATTTTGCTATACTAACTATTTTGTATTTTCTTTGCTGGTTTCAAACTGAGTTTGAAGATGTCTTATGTGCTCTCTGTTAGATTTTAAATGATATATTTTTATCCCATTGGCTAATTTGATAGATACTGTTTAAAATTTTTATTGTGTCCTTTCCTTATCTTTTAATTATGCAATGCAATATACTTTGAGAATTGATATTAAAATCTCATTCAAATTTTAGAAACACAGAAAATGGCCACAGTAAAAATATTAATCGGTAGAAATGGAAAAAATAAGAGGTCTAGAATATATAGAAAAAAGGTTAATCATGATAACCACCACAGTTGAACTAGGAAGACAAGAAATAGTATTGGGGTTTTGACTTTCCTAGGTCCTAGCTATATTTCATTAGGGTCTCAAAGTCACACAATTTTAAGAGCTTGAGATCCATGTCGCAGTCCCACTGGCTCTTTTATTTTATCCTGTTAAAGCGGTTCATTGGTTGGTCTTGAGCAATAAATTTTTGGGTTTAAATCCCGTTGATTCATATATATTCATCACACCTGGAGTAGGTAAATCCTCTTAAGCCCCTACTCCCCATAGTTAACCATTGCATATGTGTGAAAGGGATTCTTTGTAAGCTCTAGGATGGAATGGTTGTCCCTTGTATGCAAAATCTTATGTTTTCAGCCACTCTAATTTTATTGACCAGATTTGTGGTTGTAAGTACTTATCAATGCGTTTCGTTTCTTATGACCTCTTGCACCTACAGTAAGAGGCCAACAAACCTTCCTTTCCTGCACAGGGTTGTGGTTGTAGATACTTGATCGATGCCATTTGTTGCATATGATCTCTTGCATCTACAATCAGGGGCCAAGCTTCCCTTTAAACTTAAATGTGATAGGAACTTTGAGGATTTCAACAGCTGATTTATGTACTAAATGATCTTTCTGTCAGCGTACTTTTTCATTAATTAATACCTTTAGGTTCTTGCTCTAAGGGATCTTAAGAAAGGATCCTGTCTTTCATGAAAAAATATGTTTGCATTCTTGGCTTTCAACAAATGAATTAATATTTGGTTTTCTTCTGTAGGTACAAATTAGTCTTTCCATGTTAATTTCGTTTTCGATGGTTTCATGGTCTTGAGTTTTTTTACAAGTGTATCTAAGCTTTTTATTGGCTTAATTTCTTGCATTGATTCTGCAGTGAATCTTCTACGGCCAGCACACTTGTTGCTTAATATATTACAGAATCAATGGCTTGCTATTGCGTTTGAGTTTCATTTGACAAGTTGTACAGAAGATCCACTTGCATACCAATTTTGATAGAGTCTATCCGTGTATAGCAGATCCACTTGCATACGAATTTTGATATAGTCCATCCATGTACAGCAGTTCCACTTGCATGCCAATTTTGATATAGTCTATCTGTATAAGGGTATTTCTTTGGCTGTAAACCATATTAAACAAATTTGTGGATTATATATGCAGTTTATATTTAATTCAAAGTAGACCCTGTTTTGTTTTCTGAGTAATTCTAAGCGGTCACCTTTATTGAAGATATGGTAAATTGTCTCAGTTTTAATTATGAAGAACTCTTTTGGCAGTTTTGATTATGATGAACTCTTCGGGATATGAAACCGTTGCACGAGATAGTAAATAAAGGCTTGCTATTGCATTTAAGGTGCACTTAATTTCTGTTTTACTGGTTGTGCAGGAGATGCACTACTTGCATTCCAATTTTGATATAGTCTATCCATGTTTAAGGATATTTCTCTGGTTGTTAAACCATTTACACAAGTTTGGATGGATAAATATGCTGTTCATATTTAATTTGAAATTGGCCGTGTTTGGTTTCTGGTTTCTGAGGATGCTATGCAGTCAAAATATGGTAAATTGTTTCAGTTTCGATTATGAAGATTTCTTTTGGCAGTTTTAATTGTGAAAAAACCTTCTGGAGCATTAAATGTGTTTAAACTTAATTAGGATTTTGCTGGATGGGTATAAATATGCCTACTGCTGACTTTTTCTCATACGTTATGATTCATAGATTACTATGATAGTTGATTTTTCTCATACGTTATGAATCATGATTCATAGATTACTTTGATAGTTTATTGAATGTTAATGTTTATTTAATCATAATGCAGCTTTCATGTTTTGAATTTGGATCATTGTCCCATGTTAAGGGATTAACTTCTGTGATGCTTTTGTGTTATAGTTATTTGCTAAAAAGACTAAATGACCTCATGTTCTCATTCATGTCCTTAATGATATCGATGGTTAAAATGACGGCTACCCATGAGTTTGTCTACTTGCCTATCGGTCATGTAGTGCCACGGGTTACTCGTATTATATTTTTTTGGTTAAAAGCCTTGATTTGCAAATTGCCATAAATATTCCATTGGAATAGATTGTCACTATAGATTCTACTATATTCTAAAACTTTAGGTTACTTAAATTAATTTTTCTTAGATCCGAGATTAATTATTACTAGATTTTCTTGAATATATGAAATAACTAAAATGCGAAAATGAAAGAACAGGAACATGTACAGATAATCCACACAAATGAACATCAAATATATCTTGGGAAAAACCCAATACAAGAGAATCCAGCTAGAAGGTAAAGAATGGGAACTCACTATGGAGTCCTTTTGACATTATGGCCTGTAGTTGCTTAGATTGTACAAGCACTACAACAACGACTCAGGGTGTGGGCTATCACTTTGATCCCCAACCACTCTGTTCTAGTTGTCTCCCAACAACAAGCTATGTAGGGTAGTTCCTATGGAAATGCAAAGATGAAGGACAAGCTGGCGTCTAGGAGACACGATTGAATGGCCTAGCTACTTGGTTAATTTAGCAAGACTTAAAGATTAGATTAGATTTGAATGTGAGACCAGTGCCTTGACTTCTTGCTTATTACCAATTAAATGCCAAGTAACCGGATGAACAATTGCTTGGATGCTTCACTAATGAAATGCAAATCCTACAAGTTAGGTGAAATGCAAAATATTGGTTGATTTTAAGTTAGATGCCTATTCAAAATTTAACCTTCCTCTTAACTGTTTTGGAACTAGTCTCTTAGATGCCTATTCAAAATTTAACCTTCCTCTTAATTGTTTTGGAACTAGTCTCTAGAGTAGGTTGTGGGATGGAAGCCAACGGGAAGCAAGGAAAGGCTTGATTAACGGTACTCCCCCTTGTGTTTCAACCACCAGGTGCCTACGGCACTGCAGAGGAGGCTATGGCTCTGACGACTGCAAGGTCACCGTGTTAATCACTAAAGAGGTGCTAAGTCCCTCAAGCTAAATTGAGAAAGCGTGGCCCTAGATGTCTATCAACCAAGCTTATGCTTGGAGGTAGGTTTATTAATGCAGCTAGATTTAGAATGTAATGTAAGATGGATTGAGTGATTCTTAAGGTAAGATTTCTTAAGTTGCTTAAGTACTTAACTATGACTTGATTTTGAATTATACCAACAAGTACTTATCAATAAGGTACAACTTTAACCACAAGAAAATGTGCCAAGTCACCAAGTGCCAATAAGATACAATAGATACCCACAATTATTCAACAATTACGGGATGAACAATTGCTTGGATGCTTCACTAATGAAATGCAAATCCTACAAGTTAGGTGAAATGCAAAATATTGGTTGATTTTAAGTTAGATGCCTATTCAAAATTTAACCTTCCTCTTAACTGTTTTGGAACTAGTCTTTTAGATGCCTATTCAAAATTTAACCTTCCTCTTAATTGTTTTGGAACTAGTCTCTAGAGTAGGTTGTGGGATGGAAGCCAACGGGAAGCAAGGAAAGGCTTGATTAACGATACTCCCCCTTGTGTTCCAACCACCAAGTGCCTGCGGCACTGCAGAGGAGGCTATGGCTCTGACGACTTCAAGGTCACCGTGTTAATCACTAAAGAGGTGCTAAGTCCCTCAAGCTAAATTGAGAAAGCGTGGCCCTAAATGTCTATCAACCAAGCTTATGCTTGGAGGTAGGTTTATTAATGCAGCTAGATTTAGAATGTAATGTAAGATGGATTGAGTGATTCTTAAGGTAAGATTTCTTAAGTTGTTTAAGTACTTAATTATGAATTGATTTTGAATTATACCAACAAGTACTTATCAATAAGGTACAACCTTAACCACAAGAAAATGTGCTAAGTCACCAAGTGCCAATAAGATACAATAGATACCCACAATTATTCAACAATTACGGGATGTGCCCAAATTTCGTAATAATTTATTCAATGATAATTGAAGCACTTGGAATAATTTAACCAATGCTTAACAAATCTTGCTTCAATTAAAAGCTTCCAAATGAGATAAATGGAAATTTATTGAACTCTAATTGTCAAGAGATATTTGAATAGATTGTTGGTACAACAAAGCATGCATTCTCTTATGAACCTAGCTACTTTCTCTTGCATCTTGGGCCAATACACATACCTCTGCAAGTTAGCCATGGTCTTCCCTACACCAAAGTGCCCTGTGACCTTGAAGGTGTGGGCCTCTCTAATCAGCTGTAGTTGTTCGCCTTTAGGGACACATAACTTATTCAGCCTGTGGAGTAACCTATCTTGGAGATGGTAGTCAATGATGTTGTTGCCATCATGCACATGACTCTGACTCTGCAACTGTTGATACACCTCCTTGAAGTCCTCATCTTCTGAATATGCCTCTATGTATGCATCATGGGAATGGCTTCATGTGCATGAGTCCCAAAAGTTGTGATTTTTGATGTGGGTGGATTTGAAAGCAAGTCGGCCAACTTGTTTGTGTTGCCCTTCTTATACTTCACCAATTGAAACTGCTGTAAAAACCCCATCCACTTGTAATGCCTAATCTGTTGTAGCTTACTCTGGCCCTGCAAGTATTATAACGGCTGGTGATCTATGTGGATTATTGTCTCCTTTCCCATAAGATAGTGCTTCCATTTCTTCACAACATGCACCATGGTGTAGATCTCCTTGTCGTAGGTAGGGTAGTTAAGAACTACCCTATGAAATACTTGAAAACGGTATCACATAGGCCTTCCTCCCTACATCAAGACAAATCCCATAGCATACCCGCTCTCATCTCTCTCCACATCAAAGGGTTGCTGCAAGTTTGGTAATGCTAGAACTAGTGCTTGACTAATCCTCTTATTTAGCTCCTTGAAATCCTTTTGTTGACCTTTTCCCCATTAGAAACGCTTGTTGTTACGACTTGGAGTGATGCTATTACCGCTGAAAATGAGGCTATGAATTTTCTCAGGTTTTTTGCTGCCCTAGTGAAACTCCTGACCTCAGAAACATTAGTAGGCACCGATCATTTCATAAAGGCCTCCATCTTGGAAGGATCTATCTTCAATTCTTCTCCATCGATCACATGCCCCAGATACACCAAAGGCTATCGTGCAAACTCGCACTTCTTGATATTTGCTAGTAGTTGGTGTTTTTTCAATGTTTCCAACACTTGTGTCAAATGTGAAATATGCTCCTCCCATGTGGCACTATATACCGGCATATCATCCAAATAGACAATAATAAATGAATCTATAAAAGGGTACAATACATCATTCATTAATCTCACAAATGTAGTTGGTGTATTGGTGCATTAAATAGGCCAAATGGCATAACTAACCACTCATACAAACCTTGCATGTTTTTCAAGGCAATCTTCCATGTATCTTCTTCTTTGACTCGAACCTGGTGATATCTAGACTTTAAGTCCAGCTTGGTGAACTACTTTGCTTGCATCTAACATATCTACCCTAGGCAGGGGTATTTGTTCTTGAGTGTGTTTTTATTCAATGCCTTGTAATCTATATACATCCACCAAGTCCCATCCTTCATTGGTACAATGATGATGGGTGACCCACAAGTTGATGTACTCGGTCGAATGACACCATGTTCCAATTGTTGTTGCAACTGTTTCTTCACCTCGCTTCTATAACAAACTTCTTGTACAACCCAATATTTGGCAATGGGGGGTCCGACAATAACTAGATATCGTGTTCCACTTCTCTCTTATGTGGTAACATAAGTCACCTGACAGGGGGACACGAGACACGAGGATTCGAGTGTTGGACATAGACACATTGACCCCCCCGCAACAAGACATGTTAGGACACGTTATATATAATTAGATATTTCTTATACATTCTCATTCATGATAGAAATTCATTGATTCAAACATAGATATTCAAAAGATGTAAGTTGTAGAATTGAGGCTTCTGTGATCCATCAAAGTTATAAGAAGAGCTTCGGCGAAAATCACATATAGAAAGACCTTTGTCGACGCGTTTCGAACCAACTAGTGTGGTTCATCGTCAGGACAAGTTGAAGACATAGATCCAGCCTTAGCATAGTTAAATAGTCTGAGCAGAGACTCCAACGACTAATATTCAGAGTTAGTCGTTGGAGTCTCTGCTCAGACTATTTAACATGCTAAGGCTGGATCTATATGTCTTCAACTTGTCCTGACGATGAACCACACTAGTTGGTTCGAAACGCGTCGACAAAGGTCTTTCTATATGTGATTTTCGCCGAAGCTCTTCTTATAAAGATGTAAGTTTTACAAAGTAACATTATGCATACAAATACAATTGTAACATAATGCATATTCCATATTCATTAATGATCCAATAGGAGAAAGAAAAGATATTGTAGTTTTCTCATTTAAGTCATCAAAATCAAAATGTGTTACATAGGTAGTAGCAATGCCAATAGCAAATAGAAATATCAAATACAAAACAACTACAAGCCTTAAGGCAATATGTAGCTCATGAGTCATCAATCCTCATCATCAAAATCAACATCATTGTACTCATCATCATGGTCAGCACTTCTCTCTCCTCTGCTGCATCCTCCTCCTCTATATCCAATGTTATGTCTGCATCTGCTGCATCCTCCTCCTTTGTATCCCCTTCCATTTGCCCCTTCCTGTTTCTCTTGATTGAGTCGTGAATGCTATTAAATAATAAAGAAAAAATGGACAAATTTGTAAAACAAATGCACATGCAAACTGCTATAATAAAGATGCAAAAAATAGAGAGAAAATGCACTTACCTGTTGCTTGAATTGCCTCCAAAATGCTCCCACACCCTTTGATCTTTGCAATCACACACCGACAACAAACCCACAACAAGAGATAATGAATATTGTGAAGTTAGAATGGCCCAAATCAACCTTTTATGGCCGCGCAAAGGTCTAAAAAGTGTGACAAGTGTCCTAGAACTGGGACACGATATGGACACGCTCAGACACGATCCAAAGGACACGTGCCCCACCGAATCATTTCTGATTCCCCCGATTTGGGACACGTGAGACCTGGGCAACGAATCTGGTTTCTTAGGTGGTAACCCGTTGGGCTCTTGGAACACATCCCTTTATGCCTATAACAACTCCTCTTGTTTCTTTGTACACCCCTCTAGGGATGCCTTGCCTCTTATTGACTCCTCTTTAGACTTATTTTCTCTTAAAAACAATAAAACATACTTCTTTCTAGAACTAATCAATTTCTTGGCTTGGTTGGCACTTACCAGCGAAATTTTTGACTTGCCTTTATGCACATTAATGATGAACGATTTTCCATCCTTGATGAGTTGGTATTGGTTGGCTTTATTCATGAATATTGCATCACGTATGTACATGTATGGACTCCTAAATACGACTCCACATACATCAAGGGGAACGACATCTAGATCTACTTCATTGATAAAATCAACATTGATAAAAAATCTAATTTTACATTGTTTTGTTAATCAACACTGATAGAAAATCTAATTTTACATGGTTTTGTTACCTTCAACTCCGCATCCTTATTTACCCATCCCAGTGGATATGAGTTTGGATGATCATGAACTTCCAACCCCAACTTCTTGACCAGCTCTACTGCAATGATATTCGCCTGCAACACTGAGTCAAACAGAGCATCAATATTTGTCTTCTTGACCTGTATCTTTATATGGAAGAGTTCGGTTATTTATTTCTCTTCCTGTTGCTGAAGGCTACTCAGATTCACCTCCTTCTACGCTGACATACAATAGATCTTCTCATCCATGTCCGAGATGCTTTCAACTTGGTTGCTCAAATCTGTGGCCATGAGATTCTTCTTCTTATTATATTTCTTCTTGTTCTTTGGGTTTAGCTCTGGATGTAACTTCCACACTTCTCCTTTGTATGACCATTAATGTTGCAATTATTGCTAAGATCTTTGCACTGGTGTTGTGGCTGTCTTTTTTTTCTCTCTTCCCACTTTTTACTTCTTCTTTTCCTCCTTAGAAGCTTCTTGTTGCTCCTTTTGCTTCAAACCACTTGATTGCGTTCTTTTCAGTCCTGTGTTCTCTAGGTACTATGCTTGTCCACCAATTTGGGCTTGAACAACATCACTTGTTCACGTAGATGGCGGTGCGGACTCCCCAAATACTGAGGAATACATATGGGTTCTTTGGAGAGATACCCAACATTATAGCCATCTTCCTGAATTCCATGGTGTACTCCTACACACTTTGGTCCAACTTTTGCCAGAAGTAATGCCACTGGATCCACTGGTCCTCCACATACCCAATGGGATAAAATTGTGACTTACAAGGGTTTTGAAATCTTCTCACTTGGTCACTAGAGGTTCTCCCTCCAACTTTAGGGTTTCTGTGTGTCTTTTCCACCAATTCAGTGCATGGCCCTCCACTTTTAGCCGCGCAAATGGGATTTATTGTCCTTCAATATGATGGACATTGAAATAAATTTCCCAGTTGCCACAATCAATGATTCAACTTCATACTGTAGATCTCGCTGTGATATGGATTGATATCGATTGTTGCTTCCATTTTAATCAGGGTTTGATTCATGGCACTTGAACCGGGTTGATCGTTTCCGGATTCTTTCTTCGACTAGTTCTCCGTTTCTCCTCGATCTTTTGATCCCCGTTCAGATTTGTCCTTTGCATTCGAATCCCCATCTTCTCCAAATATTCGTAGCTTGTTACTCAAGGTTTCCATGAGGAGGTTTACATTACGGTTGATATCTGCAACTTGTTGTTCCAGCCACATAAACCTCTCCTCTGCAAGATAATGAGGTTCATTTACAGATTCATCAACCATGATTAGTGTTTTATGATTTTCGGCTCCACCGATCTAGATCCTTGCAATCTCCACAAAATAACCAATAATGAGGTTCGTTTACAGATTCATCAGCAATGATTAGTGTTTTATGATTTTCGGCTCCACCGATCTAGATCCTTGCAATCTCCACAAAATAACCAAAGAAACCTGCTTTGATACCAAATGATCTATAAACTGTCATGGATATTCCACTGCACAGTTCTTCCCAACAGATCTGATAATAATATATTAAAATTCTAAATTTCTACACTATTATAGTTTTATTAAAACTCTAGATCTGTAAATTTAATTGTACTTAGTGCATGCATGTGAATGGGAATTATGCAAAAAAGTAGGGAATGACAAAATAAGCTCACACACAAATAAGGTGCAAGATATGCTCTGGGAAACCCTTTCAGGAGAAAACCCAGCTAGAAGATGAGGTCACTTTGCTCTCTTTCTATGTCTGGAAAATAAGGTTGCAAGCACAAAGAAGTAATGCTTGTAGCCCGTGGGATGCTACAATGCACAAATTATTTGTGTGCTCTACCTCCTATCTTTCATGACTATCTTTGCTCGGCTATGGAACAAAATGCTCTTGAAAGAATGGAATGCCTCTTCCTCCTAGTGGCTCGGTTACAGCACAACCCGATAACTTACTAGTGGTGAAGTTTGACTACATCAAATCTTAACTACAATATAGACTCTTCTAGAGTCTTTTACATCAAAAACACGTGGCTAGCCCCATTTCCATGAATAATGGGGGCTGATGCAACATCCTCCCAAACTATAGGCGTGAAAACAAGAAGATCAACTTCTGAGTGGCATAATTTTTGCATACAAACTCCGATTGATACGCTTGTGTCGTTGTAATATATTTGTATGTAGAAAAGCATGAAAGGGCGCCACACGAAAGCGACAAATTTTTACCCCCAAAAAGCATCATTTGACACCTCAAAACTCTCACGGAAGGTTTCAAACCTTGTTTTGCCAAACTAGGTCCCACTAGTAATAACGGTCCCGTGAACTGATTCCTCCACTTTTTCCACTCCAAATGCATCGAGATTGATGAAAAACAATATAATTATCCAATCCAGATCATCAAGGCACTCAAGGTTCTCAACACAAGCCATAAGGAGGCATCTACTAGCATGACATCAACATTTCGACTTTCATATGTGGAGATTTACTTTATTTCACAAAGGATACTAGGTTGACTTATGACCTAGATTGTTACTTGCACATTATTTTATGATCTAAAGGGGCTAATAGGCTAATTAGGCATTCATATGCCTCATATAAGGAGAAGAACATATAATTGTAACTTCTTATCATCACATCACTTGAGATATTTCAGCCTCTTGAGTTGAATTCGAACTTGTATCTTGAGGAGAATTTGGAGTATCTTGATGCACTTTCATATTCGGAGCTATTATTTGGAGGAATGGAATGGATTCTTTGCACGTTATCTTGTAAGTGTATCTAGATGTTGAAAATTAATCGCTTACATGTCTAATGTATGGAAATTTGTTGATTTTAGTAATTGCAATTATGCCCTAATTTGTTAAATACTTATTGAATGCCAATCTAGACGATTTATTGCATGCATTACTCATAAATAACATCCAAATGGATGTCCTTAGTGGTGAACTCTTGGTAATTACATATTCCATTACATAGGTAATTGTTGGAATTTTGCTTGCTAGGGCATCAAAATTTTGGCCTCCTTAGAAGCTCTTTGGCTAGTTTAATGCATTGAAGACTCCATACTCCCATGGAGCAAGTGACTGGTCAATTTGACTGGTCATTATATCTTACTTTTATCCATTTTCTCTCTAGGAGACTAGGGCTTGTTGTGAATCCCTAGGCAAGTAGAGTTTTGGTGATTGGAGAGCTTAAACATCAAGGGACTAGTATTTTCCACAAAGCTTATCCTTTTGGTGGGCATCCACTTCAATTTCATCCATAAACTTTCTTACCCTAGTTATTTGCATACGAGGGAAACCTAGTTTTCCTTCAACTTAAGGGATTTCTTGAAGGTTTCATGAGCCTTGGTATAGTTGGTATAGATTGTAGGAAACCATTTCTCTTTTCATTGACCTTTGGATACTCCAACACTCATCAAATTGATCAAAACCTAGGTCATTTGCTTGTTTCCTAGGTCTCATTGTAGAAAGCAAATTGTTTCCGTGTGGATCCCTAAGCTTAAATTGTGTATTTCTTGAAGAGCTCCTAGTGAGATCATTTCACACATTAACCTTAGAATATCTATCATAAGTGATCTCTCTCCCATCGAAGCTCCTCCCATTGATGAAAGTTCATAAAGGGCAAGGGGTTTTGGCTATGGTGACAATGGGCCACCACCCCATTATTGCCTCTTGGTCTAGTTTATACCTTGTAGGTTTTCACTCTCCAAGGCCTGCTAGATTTTGCAGCAACAGGAACAATGGCACTTTCTTTGGCATTTGGCATAAAAATGTCTCACTACCTATTATGCCTAAGGCTAGATCATGTCAAATATCTGCACTCCCACATGGATGCTATTAGATTCATTATGCTCATGCAAGATGAAGTCGATGGGTTTCACTTTAAATGAAAACATTAGGTTCAATGCCTAACTCATTCAACATGCTGACACAGATGATCAAATGTGTGTGTATGTGTATTATAATAATAATAATCTTATTTTAAGGCAAGGTCAAACCATACATCAAATTGGAATATGAGACCCCTTGTTTGTGTTTAAATGTTAAAATTTACTGAGGTGTGCATACTCTAGTTCCCTTTGGATTTAAATATATAACCACTGAGAAGGAATCACATGTTCTTAACCTTTGGATTTGAACCTATACCCTTTGAGAAAGAATCACACATGCTTAACTATTATAGTATGCTTTTGTATCTTATTCAATTGTCTATAGATTCTAAATATCCATACCCATATAACAATTAAAAACTAGATATTGTTTTCTTTACAATATCAGTAATAGTATGTGACATATTCCAAGAACTAGCTTCAATTTTATGAGTCCAAGTTAACTCTCAAGCTCAAACTATTCCAATTTCCAATGCATAGAAATTGGACTTTCAAGGAAAGGAGAAGTTATAAGTGGTAGTAGAGTGGGAAAATAGGCGTCGTGTAAGGGAAAGTAGGTAGGAGACGTGGTTGTAGACAATAAGGAGAAGAGTAGTTGGGATGGGGTGTAGGAAAAATCGTTTTTAATGGAGGAGGTTCAACTGCATGAAGACCTAATCGAAGGCACCTGGACTAAGCTTCTAGAGTGCGACTTAGTATGATTTATCTTTTGTGTTGACATTTAATATTTGGGATTAGTAAATTCATATAAATATTGTAAATAGGAAAATAAAGAGAATTGGAATAGTCTCCCTCTCCATGTATATATCCATGTGGTGAGCTCCAATATTGCAGCAATAATGCTGCAACTCCTAGAACTCCCTTCTTTAATTTTATCAACCCGGTAGTTCGTAACAAACATGGAAGCGACGGTGCTGTATACACAAGTACTAGCTCTTGCCTTAGCTGTCACTTGGTTAGCTGGCACAAGTCCGCTAGGGGCTTAAGCCAAATTCTATGAGCTCTGAGAAGAAGCTTTTTAACTGATGGACGAAAGCTAACTCAAAGGAAGCTAATCTACTTGCAGAAAGAAACTGAAAGCCAAAAAGAAACGCAAACCCTAGCAAACCCTAATTCTACCAGCTAGTCCTACTGATGCAAGAATGAGAATGCAAACTACTGAAAGAGATGTCATTACTTCTATGAAGGTAAAATACATGTGTCTAGACTACCGTTGTCCTAAGAAAACATCTTTTCGTAATTTTGATTAAGTTGTCAGTTTCATCATGCATATGCTTTCACTATTCTTTATTGTGCAGGGGTGGATCAAGGAGGAGAAATGCTTGAAAAAGGTTGGAAAGGTTCAGAGAGGGTCTAAGGAGTCCCTAACACCCTTCCAGAGAGTTTCACAAAGTTTGGATATCAAGAAACCTCATTTGTGAGCTTCTATAGGAAGTCTGCAGGGGTTCTACAGGATGTTCAGAGATTTCTATAGGATGTTCAGAAATTTCTACAGGATGTTTAAAAGGTGGATTTTAGAGGATGGGTGAGTGAGTGAAGATGCATGAATGGATATGGAGGGAGGATAGGGGTCTGAAGTGGCCCAGGGACTGGTGGATGGAGTGGTGAGAAGGTGTAGAAGGCTGAATTGGCTCAAAGAAGGCTGAAACAATGATTGCACAAAAAGGTAGGGTTACATGGGCAAGAGGACAGATGTGAGACGAGGAACCTAGCTAGGAGATGGAATAGATGGCTCTGATGAAGTTTAGGTGGATGGAAGAGTGGTAGAGATGCTCTGCACTGTGTACATTCAACTGAATCAACAAAGTCTTGCAAGTAATCAATGTCCTAGCTAATCTAATTTAACTAACAATAAAGTGAATGAACAACAGCGTTATTTGGAAGAGAACCATGTATATCAACTATGCAATGAAACATTTCAGAGATTTGAACACATAACCAACTTCTACAAATGAAAACAGTACACTAAGGATTGCATGGTAAAGCAAACTAGTGTTTTTTTGTTTGGGACAGCACGGTTACTTCAATTCCAGCCCCTGATCCAATAAGGAAGAGGTGAAACCAAAAGTGTTTATTGACCCTTTTTTGGAGCCTTTTTCTTGTTATTATCCTACCAACTAAATCTGAACATGAAAAGCTACTTTAACCATCAAAAGCAATCTAAATAACAAAGCAAGATTTAAATCTAAAATAGCAGATTTTATTCTAAGAATGCAGCAAAGACACATAAAAGTGACAAAGGAGGTACTGGGCACTTGAGATGGGCCCAACCCAAAGAGCTACAGCCTCCTAAGAGAGATTTAGAGCTGGTGTAAAGCTGGATTTATCTTTATTGAGCGAGAAAAGAAGAATTACATCAAAAACTGTCCACAAGGGAAAGCTTGAAAATGTGCTGAAATGCAAAGCTAATCTACTGACTAAAATCGAACTACAAACTAGCTAACTTTTGCCTACAAAGTGACTAACTACTGGCTAACCAAAATGAGGCCCTAAGCTCTCTTATTTATACAAATTGAGGACCCCAACAGTCCTCCTAAACTTTAGGGACTCGGCTGCCCAAAACTTGCAGTTAACAGCAGTGCTACTTGACTTGCTCGGCTGCCCTTGTGATAATCAATTTGGTGGCCCTTGAACTCCGAGCTGATGGTGGAGAATTTGAGGTAAGGGCCCATAAATGAAGGGGACACCTTCCTAAAAATCCTCTCCACGAATTTGGCTGCCAAGTGCTCATTTAAACCTTTGATTTTGTCTCCAAATTGACCAAAAAGATTACACAAAGCACACATTAGACTTGTTGGCATAATGACTAACCCAATTCACTCTATTAACATAAATATAATCAAAAACATGCAATAAAATAATGAGAATGGTGAATTAAGTCGAATTAGGAGGTTGGATGAGCCCATATAATTATCCATTTTTGGGGCTCATCATCACCCCCTACTGAAAGTGTTGCTCATCCTCTGAGCAACCAATCTATCTTTTCATCTTTGATGGCCTTGGTGGCCTCCCTGTCATGCCAAGCTCCTAAAGTGATGTCTTCTTCTCAGTCATGAAACCATGCTTTTCTCTCTGCTTCTTCCCACTGCTTGTGCTCCTTTTCCTAGAGAATTCTCAACTTCCTGTAGAACGGTCTCAGCTTCCTGTAGAAATGTCTTTGAGTCCATCATCTTAATTGTCTCTCTAAGTGAAGGCTTTTGGCTTCCTCATTCATAGATGATGGATCTCTTTGAAGAAGACTCCTTTTGTTTCGCCGTTGTGTTCTTAATGACAATTGGCTCCTTTGACTGTGGTTGGGGTCTGCCAGTTCTTATCTGCATGCTCCTTTTTACCTTAAAATATAGTGGAAGCTCCCTCTTTCACTTCTCCTTCTGCTTGGGGGATGTGCTTAGGGTGGCTAGAACAACTGCTGCCTCCCTGGCTAAAATCTCGACCAATTTCTCCTTCTGCTGCCCTTTCCCCAGACTTCCTGTAGAAAGTCCTGTAGTGGCCGTTTTCTGGCTTCCTGTAGAAGCAGTTTTTTGACTTCCTGTAGAAACAGTCTGCTGGCTTCCTGTAGAACCAGTTTTCCCTGATTTGGCTTGCTTGGCTAGGGGTGCCTTCTCTTTGACTTGTGCTATGGTTGCCTTGGGTGTTGTTTGCATCCTTTTAGTCTTCTCTGCCCGGGTTTGCAACTGTTTTTCCCTTGGCGTTGGTGTTTTTATTTTACTCCCAGCTTTGGCCTCAACAACTTGTCCTTTTTCTTGCGTTTCCTTTTGTTGTTCTTGTGGCTTTTCCTGTGATGGCCTGTCCTGGGTTTTCTTACCCTTAGCTTCCTTACCTTTAGGTTTCTTCTCTGCCTCAATATGTTCCTTCTCCTCACTGCTGGATGAAATGAGTTCTTCTGCCAGGGTCCGGATATCATCATTCTTGGTCATATTACGGAAAATCTCCCAGGAGATAGGGACAGTATAAGTATGGAGGGCATCTTCTACGAGGAGCTTGATAAGCCCATGATGAGCTAGCTGGTCTGGT
Organism: Pinus taeda; assembly: GCA_000404065.3. Taxonomy (NCBI): domain Eukaryota; kingdom Viridiplantae; phylum Streptophyta; class Pinopsida; order Pinales; family Pinaceae; genus Pinus; species Pinus taeda. The sequence goes on from APFE031014682.1 coordinate 84,850, forward strand.
GTCCCCTCCTTCAGTTTTGTGCCACACTCAATCAATGACTGCAGGAGGAAGTATGGGATGCTCAATTTTTGTTCTGAGGGCAAATCCATCTTATGCCTGAGCTCAGTTAACAAGCGGAAGTGATACCCATACATAATACTAAATCGCCCCTCACAGGTAATATATTTCATAATTTGAAGGCTGACCTCACTCCAAAATGGCTGTAAGCTAGTTCTCCGGACCCCATTTTTATCCTCTGAAAACTGTTCTTTTGGTAGGAAGAATTCCTTTTTAGCTTTTTGGCCCAATTTCCTTTCCTCTTTATCCCAGGGCATCCCCAATGGCAATTCAGTGACCCGACTAAGGAGTTGTGGGGTGAGTTTCAAGGTCAATCCCCTGAAATTTACAGTTGCCAATGTTTTTGATTTGGGCTGCAGGTTCCTTAGGAACTCCTCTGTTATTTCATCATCGTGACCTTGGATTTTATCACAGAAGGTCACCCACTTTGCACGGGTAAACAGGTCTACCACCTCAGGAGTTTCTCTCAATTTCTTGGAATCTGAGGGTTCCTTTCTGATAAACCCTCCAAGCATGGTGAAGATACCCTGTTTTTGGCTTGAGCTCTGGTTAGACTGGAAATTCGAATGTGGTTTTCCCCCTTGGTTCTCAGGTCAGGGTTTCTCTGCTGTTTGTATCTCCCCCTTTCACTAATTCTCTGGTTAAAATACTGTTGCCGCCCAAGACTTCGACTTGTCAAAGGGAATGAAGCTCTCACAGACAGAGTGCAGAGAAGATTTTTATACCAATCATATAACAGTCACACAAAAAATTGATACGTGCACAGGTGAGCCTTACAGCGGTTTGTCATAATAGTGGGGAGAGTTTGTTAACAGGAATCATGGAGGTGAGTACAACGCAGCACCATTTAAAAGAAATTATGTGTATCATATAAGCAAACCACCATTCTTGACCCACAGGCAGACTGGTTTTAATTTTCCCCACTTCAAACAAGCTAGTTCACCACCTTTCAAAATATCATGCATGGGAATGGTGTTTTTTAGCCTACCTCTCTTCAAGCTCCAAATTTGATGAAGAAAAACTTGGGCTTTTCTGCTCTGGAAGGCTTTGTTGTACTCTCCTGTAGAACGCCGATAAGCAGGAGGGTTTAAAAAATGGTCGAGAAAGCTTGGTTTGCTGCTATGGAGCTTGTTGCAGCTGCAAGGATGATGATAAATTGTAAACAACAGAGGTGAGAGTTCGATTGGCTATTTTATGGAGATTTCCGTTGATGGAGGGTGAGCTGGCCATTGCACGTTGGCCCCATGCAGACTGTTGGTCCCCACTGCAGTGTTTAACTGTTTGTTCTCTGCCTGTAATCACGTCCATCAATCATGCTGAAGCTTAAATAGTCACCACTACTGGTTTCCAGATTTCCTCTTGAGATGGTTGAGTGCACGTGTCATATTCACCCACCAAGCGCAGTTGAACTGGATGAGGGTGGCCAGTTAGCTGGCCACCAATTTTTTTTAATCACCACCATCTCATTGCTCATGCAGTTTTCAAATTATAGTCATGCAATCAGGGGAACGAGTTTAGTCACGTACCTGGAAGTCGAATATGGCTGTTGTGAGGTGCTTTTTGCTGCTACATGTGTTTCTGTGGTTGCATGATGGCTTGGTTGCTGATTCATGGTTGTTTTCCTTGTGCAGGTGTCCTCTGGTCAGATCTACGCTGCAAGAATTTGCTTCCACGTTCAGATCTGCACCCTCAAGCTGCTGATGTTGAATTTCCACAGGACAAAAAATTGTTTTCGCGATTGCTCCCGAACGATAGACTGGATCGATCTGAAACTTTCTGAGCATGTTCATGTCATCATTATGCACCTCCCATAGCGAAATTGTGATCAATGGATGCACAGATTTCGCGAAAAACAGAAAATGGCTGAAGATTACAGAGATTGATTTCTCATAAACCGTGCATCGGAATCAGCTGAAACTGTTTGGGTAGGTTACTATCACCCATATGCATCTCCCCATGAAACAGGTTTTGAAACGGATGCATGGATATGGAGAAAATGCAAAAAAAGCTGAAGGTGATGAAGGTTGATTTCTTGGAAACCGTGCACCGGAATTGGCTGAAACTGCTTGGGCATGTTTCCATCATCCCTGTACAATTTCCCCTAAAACGGTTTTTCAAATGGATGCATGGTTTTCATGTTAGGGCAAAAACATATTCTGTTCTATGTATTTTTTCTTCAAAGCATTCTGCAAGTTTTTGCATGGAAAGAAAAACTGAGCTTGGGCTGTGATGCAGGCATGGAGATGATGGAGGAGGAGTTTAAAGATTGCAGGAGGACTTCTGAACCCCTGAGGAAGCTATCATGTTCACCAAACTACCTTTTTGCAATCCATTTTTAGCTTTTTGTAATTTCTACAGGAACTTCCTGTAGAAAACATAGTTTTCATAAAAGAAGCACAATGAGGTGGAAAAAATGGTGGAGAAAGGTGAGGGATGGAAACATGGGTGTGTGCAAGCCTCATGGACATATTCCCAGCCTTCAAGTGCTCTTTGGAGATCAATTTGGCTTTTTTGTAAGCTTCCTGTAGAAGACACAGAACTTCCTGTAGAAAACACAGTTTTCATAAAAGAAGCACAATGAGGTGGAAAAAATGATGGAAAAGGGTGAGGAATGGAAACATGGATGCTTGCAGGCCTAACCAATAGATTCCAAGCTTTAGATCCCCTTCCAAAATCGAATCTGGCTCGCTTGAAGGTTCTACAAGATGTTTATTGTAGAAATACAGAACTTCCTGTAGAAAGCCCAAAACTTCCTCTGTCTTTGTTTTGAGCGATCCTCCTGACCTGCAATGTCCTTCTTGCAACCTGCAATTATTCAATGGAAATTAGGTTTACCTTTTCTTTTTCTCTTTTCTTCTTTTTTCTCTTTTTTTTTTGAAAACAACTAGGGCGCCTCATGGTGGTTTTCACCCTAATTGCCTGCCCTAGGCGCCTCCAAGGGAGGTTTTCACCCAAGGATCTTATTCTTTTTTTTTTCTTTTTTCCCAACCCATTGACCGCCTCATGGAGGTTTTCAATCAATGAGCCAATCTAAGGCACCTTCGAGGAGGCTTTCACCTTAGAGTTTTCCTTTTATTTCCATTTTTTTCATTGTTTTTTTTTTTTTTTCTACCCTACCCTACTTGAAAAACAAAATCGTTCTTAAGTATAAGAATACTTCCAATGGAGCCATGTGCACATCGAGATTAGAGACAAAATGATGTGGAGGCTCGAAATGCATGCTTTCACAACTGTCTAGATTTCAGAGACCAAATGATTTGACTTTGAAGGGATCAAGCATAACTGAGGAAGAGAGTACTGCTGCAACTTAGTGACCATCTAGAACCATATCTCAATATAGCTCTGATATCCTTGGTCCTTTTGCTGATCTGGATCATTCTTCATGTCACCTTCTGCCATGACCTTCTCATCTTCCTCTTTTTACTGATTTTTCTCTTGAGTACATGGAGGATTTGATGGTAACCATGATGGAACTCTCTCGATCTCTGATTCTGATGTCTTCCCTTCATTAAGTGCAGCCCATGGTTCTTTGATCTCCTCTTTTGAATCTTCTTTTGTTGGATGTGTTCTTTCAATGTTGTCAATATAATCTCTGTTTTGCAATACTCTTCCTGAGCTATGGTGAAGATCATCGAGCTCAAGAGGAGTCATTTGGACATGTGCCTCAGCTTTGCAATTGGGTTGAGCTATTCCAATGTGCGGGTTTGGAAATGGCGGTATGGGTAGTTGAGTGGGGGTGTATATTTGAGATGGATGCGGATGGGGTTGTGGTTGGGCAGGCATTTGGGGTTGCCTTGGTGGAGTAGGAGGTGATGGTTGCGGTTGAGCAGGTGGTGGAGGAAAATGAGCGAGAGGAGTGTTGTACTGGGGCCTCCACCCCTGATGAGGTGCATTCCACTGAGGCTGTGGCTGAACATAAGAGTGAAACGAATGAGGAGCTGGTTGGGCATAATATGGATCTATGAAGGAACAAGGAGGAGGTGTGAACCAGGAAGGATGAGAAGGAAGACCCCAAGAAGGCATGAAAGTGGCTTGATAGGGGTCATAATAGGTCTGGGATGTCCCTTGCAGTTCCTGCTGGTAAGGTATGGGTCCATGTGACCTCCTTTGGTTCATGAAATAGAGTGGTTCAGTGACTTCTTTGGCCCTTTGATATGCAGCTTTGATTCCAGGCAAGGAAGGACATTGATCTGTAGGATGGTATTCTTCACAGACAAAACACACTTCTATGGAGTACAATAGACATTCATGCCTAGGATGCTTTCTAATGCACCTGGGACAAAAGATGGCCAAAGCCCTCTTGGCTTCCTCTTACTTCCTTTGGATCTGTAAGGTATCCAGTTGCATGGAAAGAAACTGCCTCATATCGCTCTTGAAATCTTCCATCTGATTTGCAAATTCATTTTTGGATAAGGTACAGCTCCAAACATTTCTGCTTGTAGCCATTTGCTCCAGAGGAATGTTTTCTTCTTCTTCTCCCCTAGAGGTTCTTCAAATATGCCTTGATGTCCGCCCAGGGGTTCTTCCTAATCACAGCCATCGAAGAAGAGAGAAGGTTGCTGTGTGAAGCAGTGGGGGGTGTTGTGCAAGTATTTTTTTGACTTATCTCTACTCCTACCAGGCATGAAAGGAAATCTTTTTGGTTATTTTTGTATTTTTCTTTTTGTACCTACAAAACTGAAATAGGTTGAACTGCAACTAACTATCTTGTTGAAATGAAAATGCGGAATTGAAAGGAAAGCAGGAAAGGACTAATCTATTTTGTTCAAATGATATTGCAGGAATGAAATGCTAGGCTACGTTTGCGGAATTGAAATGCTAATCTACGCTTGCAGAAATGAAATTGCGGAATTGAAATGCTAACCTATGAAAGCAAGAAATGTCTAATCTACTTTTGCGGAAATAAAATTGCATAATGGAAATGAAATAAACTACTTAGCAGAAGGTTGTAGTAGAAAATAGAAGAAAAGAAGCAATCACCAATACTCTGACGCTTCCCCAGCAACGACGCCAAAAATATGGTGAGCTCCAATATTGCAGCAATAATGCTGCAACTCTTAGAACTCTCTTCTTTAATTTTATCAACCCGGTAGTTCGTAACAAACTTGGAAGCGACGGTGCTGTATGCACAAGTACTAGCTCTTGCTGCAGCTGTCACTTGGTTAGCTGGCGCAAGTCCGCTAGGGGCTTAAGCCAACTTCTATGAGCTCTGAGAAGAAGCTTTTTAACTGATGGACGAAAGCTAAATCAAAGGAAGCTAATCTACTTGCAGAAAGAAACTGAAAGCCAAAAAGAAACGCAAACCCTAGCAAACCCTAATTCTACCAGCTAGTCCTACTGATGCAAGAATGAGAATGCAAACTATTGAAAGAGATGTCATTACTTCTATGAAGGTAAAATACATGTGTCTAGACTACCTCTGTCCTAAGAAAACATCTTTTTGTATTTTTGATTAAGTTGTCAGTTTCATCATGCATATGCTTTCACTATTTTTTATTGTGAAGGGGTGGATCAAGGAGGAGAAATGCTTGGAAAAGGTTGGAAAGGTTCAGAGAGGGTCTAAGGAGTCCCTAACATCCTTCCAGAGAGTTTCACAAAGTTTGGATATCAAGAAACCTCATCTGTGAGCTTCTACGAGAAGTCTGCAGGGGTTCTACAGGATGTCCAGAGATTTCTATAGGATGTTCAGAAATTTCTACAGGATGTTTAAAAAGTGGATTTTAGAGGATAGGTGAGTGAGTGAAGATGCATGAATGGATATGGAGGTAGGATAGGGGTCTGAAGTGGCCCAGGGACTGGTGGATGGAGTGGTGAGAAGGGGTAGAAGGTTGAATTGGCTCAAAGAAGGCTGAAACAATGATTGCACAAAAAGGTAGGGTTACGTGGGCAAGAGGACAGATGTGAGACGAGGAACCTAGCTAGGAGATGGAATAGATGGCTCTGATGAAGCTTAGGTGGATGGAAGAGTGGTAGAGATGCTCTGCATTGTGTACATTCAACTGAATCAACAAAGTCTTGCAAGTAATCAATGTCCTAGCTAATCTAATTTAACTAACAATAAAGTGAATGAACAACAGCTTTATTTGGAAGAGAACCATGTATATCAACTATGCAATGAAACATTTCAGAGATTTGAACACATAACCAACTTCTACAAATGAAAACAGTACACTAAGGATTGCATGGTAAAGCAAACTAGTGTTTTTTGGTTTGGGACAGCACGGTTACTTCAATTCCAGCCCCTGATCCAATAAGGAAGAGGTGAAACCAAAAGTGTTTGTTGACCCTTTTTGGAGCCTTTTTCCTGTTATTATCCTATCAACTAAATCTGAACATGAAAAGCTACTTTAACCATCAAAAGCAATCTAAATAACAAAGCAAGATTTAAATCTAAAATAGCAGATTTTATTCTAAGAATGCAGCAAAGACACATAAAAGTGACAAAGGAGGTACTGGGCACTTGAGATGGGCCCAACCCTAAGAGCTACAGCCTCCTAAGAGAGATTTAGAGCTGGTGCAAAGTTGGATTTATCTTTATTGAGCGAGAAAAGAAGAATTACATCAAAAACTGTCCACAAGGAAAAGCTTGAAAATGTGCTGAAATGCAAAGCTAATCTACTGACTAAAATCGAACTACAAACTAGCTAACTTCTGCCTACAAAGTGACTAACTACTGGCTAACCAAAATGAGGCCCTAAGCCCTCTTATTTATACAAATTGAGGACCCCAACAGTCCTCTTAAACTTTAGGGACTCGGCTGCCCAAAACTTGCAGTTAACAACAGTCCTACTTGACTTGCTCGGCTGCCCTTGTGATAATCAATTTGGTGGCCCTTGAACTTCGAGCTGATGGTGGAGAATTCGAGGTAAGGGCCAATAAATGAAGGGGACACCTTCCTAAAAATCCTCTCCACGAATTTGGCTGCCAAGTGCTCATTTAAACCTTTGATTTTGTCTCTAAATTGACCAAAAAGACTACACAAAGCACACATTAGACTTGTTGGCATAATGACTAACCCAATTCACTCTATTAGCATAAATATAATAAAAAACATGCAATAAAATAATGAGAATGGTGAATTAAGTCGAATTAGGAAGTTGGATGAGCCCATATAATTATCCATTTTTGGGGCTCATCACCATGTTCCATATTAATACAAAAACAATTCAATTCTTGGAGTTACCTCTTAATTTGACATGGTATCAAAGCCAACCTCTAATTTAATTTTTTCCCTGCCTTGTAACTCCTATTTTTTTTTTGACATATCCTGCCCCTCTGTTCTTTGTCCCAAGTTTCTGTGTCCCAAGTTTCTGTGTTTGGACAGTGCATTGAATTATATTTGCGAATTATCTTGTTCACCCACTGATTCCTTAGGAATCGACCCTGGGTTGGATTGTTCCGTTGTGTGTTGTCTATAGAGCTTGCCTATGCCTTGTAACTCCTATTTTCTCTGCCATATTCTGTCCCTCTGTTCTCTGTCCCAAGTTTCTGAGTGTCTAGATAGTGCATTGAATTATATTTGCGAATTATCTTGTTCACCCACTGATTCCTTAGGAATCGATGTTGGGTTGGATTGTTGTGTTGTGTGTTGTCTATACAACTTGCCTATGGTTGATGTCTATTGTGCGCTGGTTTGTTCCTTTCTCTTTGCGTTTGAAGTTGGAATGTGCGAGCCATCCTAGCCTCCCTTGAAAATTACGTTGAGCATTTAGGTCTTGTGGACACACCATTTAATGAATTGTGTTCATTTTTGTCTGATGGTTTGTTCCTTTCTCTTTGCGTTGAAGTTGGAATGTGCAAGCCATCCAACCTCCCTTGAAAATTACATTGAGCATTTAGGCCTTGTGGACGCACCGTTTAATGAACTGTGTTCATTCTTGTCCAATTCCCTGAGTTCTCCATGCATTGGATCATACTCCTGTATACATCAAAAAATAAGCAAGCTACATCTCAATTGCATTTTTTGTGCAAAGATTGTACCTCAAGCACCTTCTTGTTGCATTTAAACTCTCTCTAATCTATGCAACGACCTGCAACAATTTTATCACACAGATGAGCACTAAGGCAATTAACTGGACTTGAAATTGTATTCCAAACGAGGAACGCAAATATTGAGTGAAAAATTTCGTTGGTTGAAAGTCTTGCAACGCGGGTTGAAATCATGATTGTGCACTTGTTATTATGGTCATGGTATCTCTGCGTTGAATGGTGTGTACCAATTTGTTGAGACCTCTTCATACAATGCGTCGAACCTATAGTTACCTCCTACGTTGAATTGAGTATGGTATGCCAACAACTGGTATGTATCGTATGCGTTGTCAACTTCTTGCGTTTAACTCCATTTTTTGAAGATCGTATGGTGTATTGCATTGAATCATAATATGTTTTGAATTGGGCATGGTCGTTGTTTTCTATATGTTGGGTGAACGCCATGAAGGTAGTATGAAGTCTTTGTTTGGTGGTTATATAATGGTGTAAAGTTTGAGTTGAAGTTTTTTAATGGAATTTTGAATATGATTCATATATGTCATATATATGAATTAAAAAAAAAAAGAG